>MUZC01004758.1:812983-825847 GCA_002072015.1 Radix auricularia | reverse complement strand
TTGAAACATTCACATGAAAATAGTCAGGTCTCTTGAAACATTCACATGTAAATGGCCAGGTCTCTTGAAACATTCACATGAAAATGGCCAGGTCTATTGAAACATTCACATGTAAATGTCCAGGTCTCTTGAAACATTCACATGTAAATGGCCAGGTCTATTGAAACATTCACATGTAAATGGCTAGGTCTATTGAAACATTCACATGTAAATGGCCAGGTCTATTGAAACATTCACATGTAAATGGCCAGGTCTCTTGAAACATTCACGAGACAATGGTCAGATGTGTTCATGTTGCTTAGTGGCAGAAATCGCGATTATTAAGAGAGGGGCCGTCCATAAATGACGTCACGTGCCTTGGGGGAAGGGAGGTCACCCATTTGTGACAATGTCTGACGAGGGGGTGGGGGTTGTTTAAGACATGAGACATCACAACAAAACACGCAATTTTAATTAAAAGTCCCAGTTAAATATTTAATTGCTTACAATTTATTTAGCGACGTTTCACATGGCTTCACGCGTCTTACGATATTAGAGTGCAGATTTACTCTAAATACATACTTAAATGACAAAAATGTGATTTGAAACATGCTCATTTTCAAATAGTACAACCGGATTTTATTGGGGGGGGGGCATTGCAAAGTTTTCGATATCATGTTCGAGACTTTTTGTGACTAAGTGTGATTTGGGGGAAAATAGATTGAAGAATCTATCAAAATTGCGTGACGTAGTTTATGGACGGCCCCAAAGCACTTATTTGTAGGCCAAAGCATAAATAATTGTATTTTAGATTGTATCTCATACGAGTCAGTACTGTTGCTCTATTTTCAGACATTCTTCAGTTTAGATCAATTGTTTAAAATGGAGGAAGTGAGTTTAATCAGTGGCGTGGCGAGTGTTGGCAAGGGGGAGAATGCTCCAGGGGAAACTTTTTTTTTAGGGATGGCAATTTCCTGGTTAAAATTATGTTTCCTAAAAAATAACAAATTAAAAATTTTATCAAATAAAATCGACACAAAATAAGAAATTTAGAAACTAAAAAAGGAAATATCGTAAAACCTGTATACGTTTCTACTGTAAAAACTTCAATTGCATATAAATTATTCTGATATTTATGCTGATGTATTAAAATAACAAAAGGCGGAAGTATTATGGGAACGTGTAACTGCAGGTAAATTAATTGATTGTTAAAATTTGACAGTCACTCCAGTAGTAAAAGCAAAACTCTCTGTACACTATGAAATTCAGACAAGAGCCAATCAATTGCTCCTTGCGGCACATTGTTTAGGGGCGGCAAATTCATCATTATTAATTAGCTTTTTAAAATTTTAAGGAAAGAAAAGACAAGGGTAAAG
Source organism: Radix auricularia (assembly GCA_002072015.1). Classification (NCBI taxonomy): domain Eukaryota; kingdom Metazoa; phylum Mollusca; class Gastropoda; family Lymnaeidae; genus Radix; species Radix auricularia. The sequence goes on along the minus strand of MUZC01004758.1, from coordinate 824,492 downwards.
TTTGAGAAAGAAAAAGAATGACCCATGATAATAAAACATATGAAAATTTCTAATATATTATTCCAAAACTTAAAAACCCTATAACAAATCCAAATTGATTCTAATTCTACTGAACTAAAAACCAATGGTTTGAAGTAACATAAAACAGGTGTGGTGCTGGCATCTGTAACTGATTCAAATTTGTGTTAGGCTCCTCTTGCAGAAGCAAAAATTGTCAGTATTGTTAAATTCCAACATCAACCTATAAAATATCAACAACACAAACGGACTTAACTGATATAAATATACGGGAGCTAAAGAAAGACTCAATTCTTGCTCAAAGGGTTCATTAAACCTGATTTCTGTACGTGCTGCTTCAACTGAAACAAACTTTTTAACTATTTTTGGTACACTAAAGCAGTGTTCACGCATTTTTGTCAAGCTCATACAACATTGGAACAATCTAATTTTTGCTGTAGGCATTGCTTCGGGATACAAAATAGTGAATACACTATGTAGCCATTTCGATGTTACTTTGAAAGTCCTAAAAACTGACAGGGGCAGACAAAGGGCTAAACACTTGGATAAACACGGGAACTTTCTTAGACACATTGAACAAAATTTCTTATCTTTTTTGCTAATGTACTGCCAGGAAACATGTATTTAAAGAAGACAATTTGACCCAAAATTATTGTGCTAAAATGCTTTAAAGAGTCTTCTTACAGAGAAACTTAAGTTTTGATATTTTCTAAAATTTTATGTGGATATCATATCATTTTAATTAAGTCTTCCAGCCAAGGAACGACAAAGAAATTTATTGGCGATCAAAGCGAATAAGCCGCCACATTATGTAGAAAAACAGTTAAAAATAAAGTTGTATTCTTTATAAGATGAGATCAGGAGCGGCGTTTGAGGGTGGCAACTGGGGCGACTGCCCCAGGCCCCGCGCTTAGGTAGGCCCCGCGTTTCTGTCCTGAACATGTCTCGTCCTAATTAATAGCCTATACATGTAGAGCCAATGTCTGCCAATAAATTGCATTTTAAATCACGTCATAACCGGCACGTTATTTTTCGATAAGAATAAACCGTCGTTTACAATTTATAGACCAGAGAAAATAATGAACTTGTAATAATTTAATAAAAAGGTGACACGCCGTCAGTGGCGTAGCTAGAGCTTTTGCCGCCCGGGGCGGTCTCCAATATGCCGCCCTTTTAAGGGCCGCCCATAAATGACGTCACGCACCGGGGGGAGGGGTCCACACATTTGACGTCAGCAAAACGCGCAATTTTTAAAAAGTTCCACTTAAATATATACCGATGACATTTTACATGGTTTCACGCGTCTTACGATATTAGAGTGCAGCCTTAAACTAAAAACATATTTCAATGACCACAAGACAAAAATTATTTTAAACATGCTCATTTTAAAATATAAAATACCACTTGTATAGGGAGGGGTGTCTTAGTCACGTCACATTGAGGGAGGGGTCTAAGTTTTCGTTTCGTGACGAGGGGGAAAGGAATGAAATATCAGCCGCAATCACGTGACGTTATTTATGGACGGCCCCTTTAGTCAATCATATGATGATTTTATAAATTAATAAACATGAATAAATAATTTTAATTGAAACGAAGTACATTGTAAAAGGTACATGTACATGTAAATTTTACCATTACATGCCCTATTTATGTAAGCAGTAATAAAGAAGCCCGCATAAATTGATATACCTATAAATGCACATTATAAAAATACAAGATAATTGTTTTGAAGGCCACAAGAAAGTTATAGGGGTCGCATGTCCCTACACCCCCCCCCCCCAGACAAAATTATTCAAAATTTATACCCCAAAACTTTAACAATTAATATGCCTTTATTTTTTATTTATAAATAATTGATTTTTTTTTATAAAAAAGAAATTGTATAGATCAGTATGTAAACATATTTTATTATTATTTATACATTTACTAACTTTCATGGTAGAAAAATCGTGTGTTATGCCATCAAAATTTAAATTGTTTGTAATATCTTGTTCTATAGACAATATTGCAAGATTTTGTAGTCTAAAATCATTCATTGTGGAATGATTATTTTTAGCGCATTTTCGAGATGTCGAAATCGCTATTGCACCCGTTTTGTCCGTCCGTCCGTCATCACCCTTGATCACAGCATCCATAAGTCCTAGACCCATGATGTATATATGTTTTTTGTATGCCCTGACCTGCCATTTGTGCATCAACACTCAGTTACTCGATCCGTTTAAAAACCCCGTTAAAACTACCAAAAAATATTTCGAATCGAGAGGTAACACTAGCGCAGGGAACGGCCGCCATTGCCGGAAGTCGAATGCATAATTCTTCAAGCATTGAAGAGTGGTGCGAAAGGGTGCAAAAGAATTAGTTGTTTTTTTTTTAGTTGACGTCATTAGAATATGTGTAAAAGTTTAGAGAGTTTTACGTCATCATTTGTGGTGACTTGTAGTTGGATTAAAGAGAAAATAATTTTTTTTTTTAAATGTAAAGAAATGACTTTTAAATAAAAAAATGTCAGGTATATTCATTACACAAGAAAATTCATAAAAAATATGTCTAAAATCTAAACACAATTACTGATAACTACATAATTCTGATATCTAACATAAGTACTGATACATAATACGAAAATGCGCTAACACGTCCTGAATTCCAATAGGTTTGGAGTAGCTCCTTTCACAACTAGATACATACACTGATAGCAATTGTTGAAAAAATTCTTAGCCAAATTATAATGTTGGGTAAAGAGTTTTCCAATATTTACTGTTGAATATATTTTAATATATCAAAGGGGCATTTCCACCCGTTTTTTAATATAATGCCTTTTCTTGTAGGTACATCCTGGGCTGGTCTTAGGCTCCTGCAACCTTTGCGGTCGCAGTGGGCCCCGCGCTTTCATAGGCCCAACCTATCTTAATTTTCACTTATTATCCTTATTAATACCTTATCCCTACCCAAACTGGGTCCCACGCAATCCTTTTCGCCTACTAAGCTGCACCGGGCTCCGCAATTGCTAAGACTGGCCTCGTGTACTGACATAAAAACCTGGATCCTTTCTCTTTCGATCTCAAACAATTCTTTATCAATGTAAATAAAGAAATTTAATTGATGTTCAAATTCTTCAATTAGAATCTAGATGGTATAGTATTATACACGATCATTTTCTTGTAAGGACTTGTAACTCATCACCGTGTTCTTTTTTTTTTCTTTTATAATTACATCTATGGATAAAAATATTTCTCGCTGTACTGCTTGCTCTAAAGATAGAATCACGTCTTCTGAATTTTCCCCACTCATATTTTTTGCCTATTTCTAAATCGGTGTTCGTTTGATACCTCCAACTCTCTGTAACAGCGTTCTGTAATAGCATATTTTTTTGTCCCATGTAATGGGTTTGAATTAATTTAGAAAAGACAGGCTCCCTTAAATTGAGATACCATAGAAAAGAAAACAATTTCATTTAACTTTGAACTGAGTAAAATTCCAGCATCTGATGTCGTTTTACTAGTTACTTCAGATGTCAATTTTTCCAAGAAGCTTAAAATTTTTAAGTAGATCTATGTCTTTTACGGATTTTTTAAATGTTATTGTGGTGTTTATTAACGGAGAAATGAATAACCATTAATTTTAAATGAATAACCGTATTTTAATGAAAAAACACTAGCTATATGTTCTATTTTCATGCACTAAAATCAGAGTAAATTTAATTTTTAATAAGGTTCCTTACAATAATTTTATGAAACCCGAAACAGTAATATAATTTACTTGCCAGTTAAACACACTATTTGAACCACCATGTCATGTAGGTGCTTGTTAGCGCATCATTCTGCGAATGTCGAAATTCAACACTAAAACTATAGAGGCAATTTTAATAGTAACTATTTTCGGACCAACTGTGACGTGTTGTTGTTTTTTGTGCAGTTTTCTTATAAAACTGCCATCTGTGATGTATACCACTTAATTTTCCAAACAAATCGTTACTTTTTTGAGCGATTAAAAATTTTTAACGGTTTTGCGTTAGTTGTAACAACCTCTATGTAATCAAACAAATGTTGGACAAATCGTTTATTAAAACACAAAATTAATATTCTTTTTGTTTCACCATGGTTTTACCCCTTCAAAAGAAAAGGGATGGTTATCGGAAAGGGCTTTAATTTTCAAATGCCCACAAATGCCGCCCTTTGATTGAGTGCCGCCCGGGGCGGACCGCCCCCCCTCTAGCTACGCCACTGCACGCGGTATTAAAATTACACAATAATCATGATATTTCATATTTTTAAATACCATAGCATACTGGTGCGTAGCGATCTTTACTAGTACTCTGGCCCCGCGGGGTCATTGCTGGCACTAGGCCCCGCGCTGACCAAACGCCGCCACTGGATGAGATAACTGTAGAAAACGCATGTAAAGTTTTGGCAGTTACAGAATTCTGAAAAAAATATGATTTTCATACACCAGTGCTTCTCAAACTGGTGGTCCGCGGACCGGTACCGCAGAATTTATCAAGAGAGGACAGAAAATTTTAAAAACTTTCTTTGCCCAGCGCTACCATTAGAACTAACCCAAAATAGTGTGACAATTTACGGCAATAAGCAAATAAAAAGAAACAAATTTTTAAAATTAAATTTCACTACCATGTCAGTACAGGGAAAATGGTTATTCGGTTATTGGAGCTATGGAAAATTCCTGCCAATCATCCATACTAAAAAATTTGGAGAATCACTGATCTACTGGACTTTGAAAGCCAGCTGTGAGAGAAGCTTCTCTAAAGAAAATAAGTGATTTCTATCAATAATGAATACGGGGAGATTGACTAATCTATAGCTATTTAGGGGTACAGAGCATCGCAGTGCTGACAATATTATTATATCTAAGATTTTGCCACGGTGAAAAGCAGAAAACAGCAATTTCAATCAAGAAAGGAACGCTCTTGTATTTTCTTCTAGCATAAAAATTCACAGTGTTCTTATAATTACTTCCTAATTAAAATGATATTTTATTCACAGCATCAACATATCTTTTTTCTGAGGAGGGGGCGGTATGGATGGGTTCTGCCCCGGCGGCACATAACCACGCTATGCCACTGAGTATAAGGAAAAATAAGTTTGCTGAGAAGCACGTATGCAATAATTACTGTATACTGTATACTTGTTCTTTAGTCCGTTCGTTCATAAGATGACCACCCCCTCCCTTTATAAGTATAAATTATTAAAAGTATGTAACCCTCTCGTAAGCCGACAACCCCCCCCACCCCCCTAATAAATAAATAAATAATAGAATACCGTAAGGAAAATGGTGCACATTATAAAAAGAAAAACTAAAAGATAAATCGGTCATTATGATTGTTTACTTTGTACTACCTATCTTTGTCTCTGTGCTCTTTGTTAAGCAAAAGTTACCTGTATTTGTTATTTTGTTTCTCTGGTAATGAGTGGAGAAAGCGCGTACATTAAAATTCGTGGTTGTGAACACACTTTGTAAACAAAAATTATTAAACCATTCAAAAAAAAAATTAAATAAGGTAAGTACAGATGTTTAATTATATCTTATAGCTTCTGGTAGAGCCGTCGAATCTTGTAGAATGTAGAAAAGTACCTTAACGACCAGGAATAGCCACACTTATATTTAATGCACGTGCAGAAATCACCTATGACCCACTCGTAAGCCGACCCCCATTTTCCCCTCGAGATTTTGTCCAAAACAGGTCGGCTTTAGAACGAGTAAATACGGTATTTAGGAATAAGACTAATGACAGCGTTAAAAAAACAAGGAGAAAAAAAGATAAGATATTATTTTCCACTCCATACTCAAGATATCATTGTCTTTCCATAACTAACCATAGATATAACAGAAGCAATGGAAAGATAAATCTCACCTATTGTCTCTATCAGGCGCTGAAATATATTTATCTCTGAATACTTATCTTGTCGAAATTCCTGTAAAGACCTCAACTTATTTCCATGTGTCGTTTACGCTAAGATTTGACGATTTTTTTAAAAGCCTGGCTGGCTCTGTAAGTAGATTTTACAAATAATTTCTCCGCATCAAATTTCCGAAATCGTTTTCCAACTTCCTGCCGGATCTGGGTAGAATCACAAGAAAGAAAATTTTAACAGATAATAGCACTATTAAGAATGATATCGTCCAGCAGGTTGTTTGATAGATGCAGTCAGCAGTTTGTGTTATTGTTGAGCATTATATTAAATTGGGGTTGTCTAAATGAGAGACTAATCGATTTATAATGAAAGTTCAACGATTTAAAAAAAAAAAAAAAAAGAAATACGCTATAAAAAGACATTGAACAATTACTACGTTAATATACATTTTAAAATCTTTGGGATAATTAAAGATTCGTTATGGACAAGAATCCAGTTTGTAAAAAAGTGAACTTTTGGTCGCAAATTTATAAATTATGCACGTTCACTAGTTTATTAGACTGATATCATGTGTAGGCCTAGATTATAGTTGAATGAAAATATTCTCGTCGACAGTTTCTCCCCCTGCTATCTTGATTGATGCCACGGGAAGCATTACGCTATCCCACACATTGCGGCAGGAGGACCAGTTTCACTCACAACGAGGCCTCACTTCCCCTCATAAAACTGATTTTTAATCGCTTCTAAACTTACCTTGTACTAGCCAAAGTTACCCTCGTCAACATTTCTAAATGTTGGAAGAAAAATTTACCTTGAAAATAGTTACGGCAGACTTGTCTTTCATCATTTCGTCTATAATCTAGTATTTGCCGCCACTGGTGAATTGCTTTTAATATCGTTTTCTTACACAAGAGTGTGTTTATGGAGCTGGTGTAAAATTTTTCTCATGATTAAATAGCGCTGGAGAGGAGATGGACGCCGCCAAGTTCTATCAAGCCTAGAAAAAGTTCTAATGGAAACATAAGAACCCTTTTCTACAGGGATCGGGAAAAAATGGTTCGCCAGCCAGATGTGGCTCTTGTGATGGCTGCATCTGGCTCTCAGACAAATGTTCGTTTATAAAATACAAAACATGTTTATTCAGACTCAGTTGATTTACATATTAATTGCATATAAAAGACAATATAAACAATGTTATTAAAAATATTTCAAAGACATGATTATTGTCATTTAATGTTAAATTGAAACAAAATGCACACATTTTCTTTAATTTTTACTTTTAAAATATTTTAAATATAATGTATGGCTCTCACAGAATTATTTTTCAAAATATATGGTCTTTCTCTTTATGGCTCTCTACGACAAAAAATTTCACGACCCCTGCCTACGACCACGAGGTTATGGGACGCACAAAAAATATATAATAATTTTTTTTAATTAAAAATATTTAAAAAATCAATATATTATATAGTTTCTATGTATGTTCGTTCGTGACGCTATGTAATTTTAGAAAACGCATCGCGAAAAGAAACTTTTAGAAGATTTATTTAATTTTTCTCTCTTTTNTATATATATATATATATATTAATATTATGGCTGCGAAATTAATTATTAATTTCTCGATTAATCATTAAACAAGTAATTAAGACTTGAATGGGAAAAAAAAGTAGAAGGGTAGAAACAGTAAGTCGCATTTATGTAGTTTTGAGATATTCAATAATTAAATTTCATAATTATTCGTGTTTCTAATAAATAAACTAAAAAGATTTTAATTTTAGAAGGGGTAGGGTCGGATACATAATATTTTCATAAACCTTATCCAGAATATAGTATATTTGATCCTCTATCAGTACAACTAAAAAAAATTCAAAAATGTCGCATAGCCGTTTCTTCCATTGCACGCTTCTAAAACGCATTTTCCAAAAAAAGAATTTCCGATTTCTTTATAGGGTCCTTCATTACAAAAACCGGAAAACGTCATAGCTAATTACGTAATGTTCTATTTTTACATTACATTTTAGCGGAACAAAGTTTTGAGGCATAAATACAGTCAAATCACTATGTTCTCAAAATTGTTAGCTTAGTAAAATTACGAAATTGTTTTCTATTTTGCAAGTCCAATAAGCTGTCTTAAATTAACGAAGAATTAAAAATTAGCTGATAAGATCAATCATTCTCAATATACCTACATTCACGTATTGACTCGTATCTTTTATTAATTTTTTAATGAATTTGTCCTTACAAAAGATAAATTTAGATATAATATTTCTATTAATAGATTTCCGCCATATTATGAACATCCCTATTCAAGTGAAATCATTCTAGATGACATTAAATGTCATTTCAATTAATTATGTAACTCAACAAAATATGACGTCATATCCCTTCACGCTACATCACACCAAAAATGTGTCAATATAATGCGCACAACGCAATAATCTAATATTGGCATACACAAAGCGGGAAAACCCCATTAACTATCATTCTAGAACACATTAAAAGTTATTTCAACTCAATAATTTTAAACTGAAAATAACAATTGCTATCTACAATTTACTGCTAAAATTACGGGAGTCGATTGAATTTTTTTTCTAAACTCCTTCTCCAGCATTGTTCTAAATATTATTAGCTATCGTTTGGCTTCCTTGGTGAGAAATTAACAAAATACGGATATTTTTTTCCAGGAAAGCCAGTAAACCTTTCGGTAATTTTTTATGCCCCTGCACATCCTTTGTACCTCCTTAACATATTTGCAAATTTTCCGAACCCTCTATCTGGTATTGTTCAGGAGGGGTTGCTGTCCAAAGCTCGAACAGACTGGCCAGACATTTCAAATATATAAACGCAATTTTTCCCTAGGGAACTTACGTTTGAATTATTTTTAACGATTAATCGACCCATCACTTATAAATTATTGAAATTGAAAAATATATACATATAAAATAGCGGCCGAAAAATATAAATTTCCTGACGACACGAACATTTTGGTTTTAAACTATTGACTTACAGGAATGTTCAAAATGTCGATAAACTTAGGCTACCATGGTTCTAACAACTTGTCTACTTATTAAACCAAAGGAAAAGCATATTAATCTAATGGTAGTAATGGAGTCTTACTAAGAGACAGAAAATGACGACAGCTATTCTAATGAATTACCACGGTAAAAATTGGAGATGAAAGTTCTTAAATCCATTAACCCTCTACAACAGTGGAAGCTGAAAGAACACCGATATTCGATAATGTCCTTCCTTGCCAAGACCGTTTTGTGCATACCTGTTACCCCATTTCCGTGTGAATGATTGTTCAGCTCCGCTGGTTATATTGTTTATTAGACCCGCTCATCACTTGAACCAAATAATGTCAACACACTTGTCTTTTTGCGTAGTTGGTTAAAAATTACATATAAATGAGACATACCAGTGTTATTTAGATATTCAGCAAGAACTTTTAATAAGTGTTACTTATGAGGTCATAATTTTTTATTTTTTTTTGGCTTTAGTAAAATTTAACGATTAAATAATCGTTAAGAGTTATATATGTCTATATATATATATATATATATACTAGCAATTTACCTGCGCTTCGCTGCGGAAATTAGGATTTTAGTTAGTTTTGAGAACCAGCGTAACACTAATTCAAAACACCTATTGATTTTAATCTGAATCAAGATGGATATACTAAATATATTAATTTCAATCGTTCAGGCTCCTACGTACACAAGATCTTGGAGATTTAAAGATGCGTCTTTTTTTTTATATAACTCATATTGGGAAAAAAATGCATTTCGGCAATCATCCCCCTAGTGAGAGGTGATTTAATATTTTTTGCCATTTACCATCGCAGGGGGAGGGGGTACTCAACAATTTCCAAAAGTTTAAAGTTTCTACCTACACGGAAACTTGGAGAACTAGTTTTATATGGCTCATTTTAGGTGAAAATAAAAGTTTTGGGCCCCCGGCGACCCATGACAGGAAATTTTTAAAATTTGTATAGTTATTTTTCCTTGTCTACCTACACGGAAAATAAGATTTTCAATTTGTATAAATCTCATATAAGAAAAAAACGATTTTGGGGCCCCGGCCCCCATAAGTGTGTATTTCAAAATTCTTTTACACCGACTTTCGTCGTGAGAGGGTACTTAACAATTTCCCAAAGTTTCATGCTCCTACCTAAACGGACAATTGGAGAATTAGTGATGAGTCGGTTAATAATATAAGAACAATTATATTTGGGCCCCCGGTCCCCCATTAGTGGTAATTTTAACATTCTTGTTTGCCAATTTTTGTCGGGAGATTGTACTCAACAATTTCCCCAAAGTTTCATGCTTCTACTTACACGGGAAATTGAAAAATTGGTGATTTTCAGTTTTTTTATAGTATATATTTGGAAAAAAACTACATTTTGGCCCCCGGTCTCCAGTAAAGGATATTTGAAATATTTTCAACCTGCTACCATCGCGAATGTGAATTTATCAACTCCCAAACGTTTTATGTGTCTACCTACACGGGAAATAAGTGAATTATAGATTTTGAATTTTCATAAATCTCATATAAGAAAAAATACGTTTTTGGGGCCCCGGCCCCCATGAGTGTGTATTTACAATTCTTTTACACCGACTTTTGTCGTGAGAGGGTACTAAACAATTTTCCAAAGTTTCATGCTCCTACCTACACGGAAAATTGGAGAATTAGTGCTGAGTAAGTTTTTAATATAAGAAAAACTGTCTTTGGGCCCCCGGTCCCCCATGATAAGGAATTTTAACATTCTTTTTTGCCAATTTTTGGCGGGAGCGTATACTCAAAAAATTAATTAAATGTTCATGCTTCTACCTATACGGGAAATAGGAAAATTAGAGATTTTCAATTGTTATAGAGCCCAAATAAGGAAAAAAATGTTTTTGGGCTCCGGCCCCACATGAGCGAGATTTTTAAAATTCTTTATCGCCAGTTTTCGCAGTGAGAGGGTACCCAACAACTACCCAAAGTGTCATGCTTCTATCTACACGGGAATTTAGAGATTTAAAAATAGTGATGAGTCTGTTTTTATTATAAGAAAAACTGGTAAATTATCGTTTAGCGGATCCGGCCGCCATCTTTGTTTATATGCAAACTTCTGAAGCACTGCAACTAAACCTAACCCTAAATTCTTTATTACCTTCCATTTTGGAAACATTCACTTATAAAAATGTTAAAACTTAACTAATTTCTCTTAAATTGGGCGGTGTATACAGTTTCCGACCTAGCAATATTACCGTCCTCGACGCGGCCACCATCTTGGATCCGTACAACGATAATTAGCCGAAAAACTATATTTGGGCCCCCGGTCCCCCATGAGAGGAAATTTTAACATTCTTTTTCCCAATTTTTGTCGGGAGCGTGTACTCAAAAAATTTCCAAAGTTTCATGCTTCTACCTATACGGGAAATAGGAGAATTAGTGATTTTCAATTTTTATATAGCTCATATTAGGAAAAAACCGTTTTTGGGGCTCCAGCCCCCATGAGTGGGAAATTTAACTCGTTTTTTTTTCAATTATAATTTGGAGCATGTACTTAACAAATTTCCAAAGTTTCATGCTTCTACCTACACGGGAAATAGGAAAATTGGTGATTTTCAATTTTTATA
>MUZC01004758.1:774929-803042 GCA_002072015.1 Radix auricularia | reverse complement strand
ATACAGTGGAACCCACTTACCTCGAGCTCGCTTAGCTCGACCACCCTATTATGTCGACGTTTTTTATTGGAACCGCCAAATTCTCTCTTTGTCTTAGCATTTTCTCGTCGTTTAATTCGATTTTTTTAAGTCGCCGAAACCTCATAACACGAGCACAAAAAAGGGTCAAATTTGCCACTTAACATCGGTTATCTCGATCCCCATGACCAATCGCCAGCTTTTGAAAATGTTAGCTATGATTTCTGTCTCACCAGGGTCTGCTGGTGACGTCACAGCCCACTTGCGTTTTGCTCTCAGCGCTGTATTGCTTCTGGTACTATGGCAATGGCCATCAAGGCCACGAAAAAGTATCAGCTTGCGATGTGTTCTGTTGACGTCACAGCCCACTTGCGTTGAGACCTGTGTTGCTAACTTAAATCGCCAGTTTCAGAGATGTGTTGGAGAATAATAAAAGTTTTTATCGATAATCGACGTTGGTTTTCATTTTAAATTTGTAAATTTCAGCTGTCAGTTGGTGCACATATACTTATACCTTTTGTTTTTAGCAAACATGTATGTACAATTTTATAGCATGCCGATAGCTTCATCAAACAAATAACGGCAATGATGTTGTGTTTTTTAAAAACTCCAAAAACACGTGCATGAACATTATCATTTATTAACGCTAGTGATGGGACGATACCAAAATCATAGGCTGCTTACTGTAAACAAGGCTCCCCAGATTTTAAAATATATAATATAACAGACTACAGACAGTTTACTCATCCCCACTCTCAATCTCCCACACCATTGTTGTTGGTTAGTCCTATTAGCATCAAGTTACCGAAGGACTTCTAAGCCCATTGATCGTATGGAATAATGGAATAATAAAATGTACCGTGTGCAGACTTGTTGTCATTGGCAACCATTCATCCTTCAACCTCATTTTGACTATTACATGTACTGTACTACTGCTTTGTTCTCATTGTTTCATTCATAAGAAGTGGCCGTGTGCAAAAGCCATTTAACTATTGGTTAGAATTAATTAAAATATGTCAAAGTTGAAGGTTCAAAAGTTCAAAAGGAGTACCTAATCTATTTGTGTACGTTTATATAAGAGAAGAGTTCGCTTTGTCATGAGTCATATATAGGTCACGATAGACCATTCCGAGTCCAGAAGAGAATGGTTCGGGGACAATGAGGGGATGTGTAGGTTTCTTATTTGTGTAGCTTGTAAGGAAAATCAAGCAAGTGGCTTCGAAGGCACAGTATCGCTCAATCTGGGAATCACCACAAAACGGCGTTATATTTAAATTTAAACGGTCTTTAAAAACGAACGGTCTTAACAACATTAAGAAAGAGTGAAGAAATAAGGTCCCGATATTCCGATACGATTCTGATTAATCGTCCCATCACTAATTAACGCACAACACGTACATAAAGAAATTTCAAGCGCATGTTAATATTGTGCCGCCATATTGGTTTTCGCTTTAACTCGATCGTCGGTTATGTCGATGCCATTTTTCATACCCCAACGCCGTCGACTTAAGCGGTTTCGAGTATATATATATACTAGCAATTTACCCGCGCTTTGCTGTGGGAAGTTGGAGAATTAGTGATGATTGAGTGAGTTAGTGAGTGCATAAAAACTATATTTGGGCCCCAACAACTTCAAAAATGTTTATGCTTCTACCTACATGGGGAATGGGAGAATAAGTGATTTTTTTTACATTTATATAGTTACAGTTAGGAAAAAACTACATTTGGGCCCCCCGGCCCCAAGTAAGAGATATTTTAAATAATTGTTCACCTCCTACCATCGTAGAAGTGTATTTAATAAACCCCCAAAGTTGCATGCGTTTGCCTATTCGGAAAATAGGAGAATTATTGATTTTCAATTTTTATACAGCACGTAAAAGGAAAAAGCACGTTTTGGGGCCACGGACCTCATAAGTGTGCATTTAAAAATTATTTTACGCCAATATTCGTCGTGAGAGGGTACCCAATAATTTCCAACTTTCGATGAATGTGGAATTTGTAATGAGTCAGTTTTTAATATAAGAAAAAACTATATTTGGGCCCCCAGCCACCTATGAGTTGGAATTTAACATTCTCTTTCGCTAACTTTCATCGGGAGAGGGTACCCAATAACTTCCAAAAGTTTTATGTTTTTACCTACACGATGAATGTGGAATTTGTGATGAGTCAGTTTTTAATATAAGAAAAAATTATATTTGGGCCCCCAGCCCCCTATGAGTTGGAATTTACTATTCACTTTTGCCAACTTTCATCGGGAGATTGTATTTAACAACTTCCCAAAGTTTCATACTTCTACCTACATGGGGAAAGTATAGAGTTCATCAAACACTGGAAAAGAATACATTTTGATAAAACAGAGTGGTGTCCCTTTCATTAGACGCTAACAGGTCATTGTTAATAAAGGGGAAATTTAAAAATGCTTGTCTATCATTGAATTTAAAGTTTGATTTTGAATTAAAAGTTTGATTGCATGTACTATTGAACATTTGACTGTCACATTTGACTTTAACATTGGACTTTAATATTGGACTGTAACATTCTAAGGCGGATTCAGGGGGGGGGGCTGAACGGGCTATAGCCAGGGGCCCCCGACGGATTGGGGACACCCAAACGTTTTTTTATTTTATAATAAAAGTGTACAAATATTGCACGAACCCTTGAAAATATAATAACTTAAATAAATTTATAAATCTTATCTATTAAACTGATAGCTATTCAGACATGATAGTCTTAATAATCGAAAAACTTGATTTGATTGGCTCACTAAGAGAACAAATTACAAATATGGTTTATGTTTTTTAAAATTACATTTTGGTAAGTTGCGCTGGCCGTGTGGAAAAGTATAGGTTCGTGATGCAAACGGTGTCGGGATCGATTCCCAGTGGTGGAATACTTTTCTTTTCACACTCAATTGTAACATACCGACGAACACTTCAAACAGTTATTTTTTCGTGTTATTTCTTTTGTTTTAATTATTAATATTTAGTTACAGTCTAATAGGAGCTGCTAGCAATCATTTTATTTCAACGGACGCTGGCTGGATAGTGCCCCCGTTTGATTGCAGCCCGGGGCCCCGTGCAGTCTTTATCCGCCCCTGGTAACATTGGACTTAAGCATTGGACTGTAAAGTTGGTCTGTATCGTTGGACTTTAATAATTGACTGTATTAATGGGCTGTAATATTAGACTGTAACATTGGACTTACATTGGACTTTAAAACTGGACTGTAACATGGACTGTAATATTAGACTGTAACATTGGACTTAAGCATTAGACTGTAAAGTTGGTCTGTATCGTTGGACTTTCATAATTGACTGTATTAATGGGCTGTAATATTAGACTGTAACATCGGACTTAAGCATTAGACTGTAAAGTTGGTCTGTATCGTTGGACTTTAATAATTGACTGTATTAATGGGCTGTAATATTAGACTGTAACATTGGACTTACATTGGACTTTAAAACTGGACTGTAACATGGGCTGTAATATTAGACTGTAACATTGGACTTAAGCATTAGACAGTAAAGTTGGTCTGTATCGTTGGACTTTCATAATTGACTGTATTAATGGGCTGTAATATTAGATTGTAACATTGGACTTACATTGGACTTTAAAACCGGACTGTAACATGGACTGTAATATTAGACTGCAATATTGGACTATAACATTGGACTGTAACATTGGACTTTAACAACTGACTGTATTATTAGACGGACACATTGACAGTGCTTTTTACTGTAAAATTTGAGTAATATTGACCATGATCTTTAGCGTAACTTGTAACATGTGACTTTAATAATTTACTTTACTATTGACTGTAACAATGACAGCAGCATTTTGATGTAACATATGACCGCAACATTTGAACTGTTGTATTAAATTGTATCGTTTGACAGTGTATTGGACTGCAACATTTGACACGTACATTTCATCTTACGCATGCACCTTAAAAAGAAACACTTTCTTGTAAAATGTGTCTGTAACGTTTGCCTTAAAAGGTAAATTACATGCAAAGCTTGTCTTTTCAGTGTGAGTATAAAATCTGCTTTAACTACTAAATGTTTGTTTAAAGAGCCTGTATAATGTACCAGCAAATAACCTCTCTAATACTCGAGGGTCACATTTGCCTGTCACATTTGCCTGTCACGTTTGTCTGTCACATTTGTGTGTCACATTTGCCTGTCACATGTGTCTGTCACATGTGTATGTCACATTTGTATGTCACATTTACCTGTCACATATGTCTGTCACATTGGCCTGTCACATGTGTCTGTCACATTTGTCTGTAAGATTAGGCCGTAAAGGTTTGTCCGTCACATTTGCCTGTCACATTGGCCTGTCACATTGGCCTGTCACATTTGTATGTTACATTTGCCTGTCACATATGTCTGTCACATTTGTCTGTCACATATGTCTGTCACATTTGTCTGTCATATTTGTCTGTCACATTTGTCTGTCACATTTGTATGTCCCATTTGCCTGTAAGTTTAGGCCGCAAAGGTTTGTCTGTAACATTTGCCCCCCCCCCCCAAATAGTTGCGGCCAGTGTGTCAAGGGGAAGCTGTGTCAAAAAGGGCGTGGGGAGGGAGGGTGGGTGGTTGTTTAAAATGCCCGTGTGCCCGCTTGAGTTAACAGAGTTATTGAAACAACAAGATACACTGGGCTGAAATTAGGTGGCGCCAGGAATCAATTTCGGTCCGAGACACTTGCAAGCCATGATTGATTAGAGCAGAGTCGTTTGTACTCTTCAAAGACGGGGAGGCGGGGGAGGGGACGGCAAAGTAACATTAGTTATAGTCTTTATTTAAAGTAACTAGGGAAATAGAGTAACATTGGTTAGTCTTTGTTTCAAGTAACTAGGGAAATAGAGCAACATTGGTTAGTCTTTGTTTCAAGTTACTAGGGAAAAAGAGTAACATTGGTTAGTCTTTCTTTCAAATAACTAGAGAGTAACATTGGTTAGTCCTGTTTCAAGTAACTAGAGAGTAACATTGGTTAGTCTTTGTTTCAAGTAACTTGAGAGTAACATTGGTTAGTCATTGCTTCAAGAAACTTGAGTTAGAGAGTAACGTCAAAGCTGAAATCTAAACCAAAGTCATGTTCTCTTGATCCAATCCCATCTCCATTATTTGTTGAGTCATTAGATCTTTTACTCCCAACAATAACACATATAGTAAATGAGAGTCTAACATCAGATACTTTTCCAATGTTATGTAAATCTGCTGTAATAAAACCCTTGCTGAAAAAGCAAGGGTTAGATCAAAATAATTTAAACAACTATAGACCAGTATCCAATTTTTCATTTGTGTCTAAGGTCATTGAAAAAATTGTCTTAAAACAACTTTTTTCTTATCTTAACGACAACACTCTTCTAAGTCCCAATCAGTCGGCCTACAGACCTTCTCACAGCACAGAGACCACCCTGTTAAAGGTAACAAATGACCTCCTACTAGCACTAGACAGTGGGAAAATCTCTATATTGTTCCTCTTAGATCTTAGTGCTGCTTTTGACACCGTCGACCATCAAACATTGCTAAAAACCCTGCAAAATTATTTTGGGATTTCTGGCTCAGTTCTGTCTTGGTTTCACTCATACATCTCTAACAGATCACAGGTGGTGACAGTAGATGGCTGTATCTCATACAGAGTTGACTTGGTTTATGGTGTGCCGCAAGGCTCCGTTTTGGGTCCGGTACTTTTCGTGCTGTATACAAGGCCACTACTTCTATTGCTCGACAAGCATGCAGTTAAAAGCCAATCATTTGCAGATGATACTCAACTTTACACTCACACTGATCCCTCTGATATTGACTTCACTGTCCAATTGATGCAGGAGTGCATTGGTGAGGTAAAGTCTTGGATGACTTTAAGCAAGCTCAAATTGAATGATAATAAGACAGAAGCACTGCTATTCTGTAACAATAAATCCCGCAGTACTTTGACCCTTCCTAATTCTATTCAGGTGGCTAGTTATGATATACTGTTCACAACATCGACTAGGAATCTTGGCTATATTATTTCTGACAACATGTCTACCAACAACTTCATCAATCACATCTGTCGCTCTGCCTATACTGCCATTCGTCAGATCAGTTCAATCCGTCATTACTTAACAGATAGTGCAACAAAAACTCTAGTCTGTGCTCTTGTTCTAGCTCGTATTGATTACTGCAATTCTCTTCTGTCAGGTGCGCCAAAACAATGCATTGAAAAACTACAGAGAGTTCAAAATTCAGCTGCCAGATTAGTTCTAAAGGCAAAAAAACATGACCATGTTACTCCGCTACTTTACTCACTTCATTGGCTACCCATGCAAGCCCGAATTGATTACAAACTGGCCGTTCTGTGTCACAACTTCTTTTCTGACTCATGCCCTTCATATCTTACTGAACTTTTGTCGGTCTACTCACCAAGTCGTCAGCTACGCTCTTCTGCAGATACACGCATTGTCTGTGTTCCTAAGACAAAAACTAAAACATTTGGCGAAAGGCCATTCTCTTTTTGTGCAGCCAAACAATGGAATTCTCTTCCATTACACATCCGCAGTATTTCAACTGCTAAGTCATTCAAGACTGCACTTAAGACACATATTTTTAAAATTTATTTTGAAAATTAATGAAACATCATTTCTTTAAATGATTAACGTAGCTGATGTGTAACCTATTGTCATTTATGTCGTGAATGTTTCTTTAATTAATATATGTATTGTTATCTCTATGTAAAGCGCTGTGAGCCCGGCTCATTGCTGGGATACAGCGCTATATAAATTATCATTTTATTATTATTATTATTATTATTAACATTAATTAGTCTTTGTTTCAAGTAACTAGAGTTAGAGAGTAACATTGGTTAGTCTTTGTTTCAAGTAACTAGAGAGTAACATTGGTTAGTCTTTGTTTCAAGTAACTAGAGTTAGAGAGTAACATTGGTTAGTCATTGTTTCAAGAAACTTGAGTTAGAGAGTAACATTGGTTAGTCTATGTTTCAAGTAACTAGAGAGTAACATTAGTTAATCTTTTTTTTTCAAGTAACTAGTTATTGCTCGATGCTTTGATTTTATGAATTTCATTGTGGAATACAAATCTACACAGCGGTATGTTGTAATGAAAATACATATATGTCTCTCTTGAATTTAGGATATTTTACTTCTGGCACGAGCATCGAGAAATCCATCACAGATTGTGGCATGTGTATCATTGCCAGTATCTGATTTTCCTGTAACTCATAAAAGCCCCATTTCAGAAGCAGGAGGTTCCATAACAAACTTAACAGGAAGCTGGAAACCAACTTTGATTACGACTGCCACAGATGGATTTATGAGAAAAGCGGAACAGGAAATAAGTTGATGCAAGTCATTAAACCTAACTAGACAATCTTACAGTAATACCACACGTTTCTATGGTTTAAAAGTTAAATCAAGCGCAAATATTTTGAACAATTTGTTTCGGTCAAAATATTTAAAGTCATTCATATTTTTAAATAATATTATTTACCATACATATTTCAAACGACAAGTTTTTATTTCATAAATTGTTCGCGGATGGCGATGTGAACCCAGAGGGGCCGCATGCGGCTTGGCCACCGTTGTTTTAAGCATTGCTAGACATTTGTTACACATGAGAACACGTTTCATTTTTTCAACCTTGAACCTTCTTTTTCTAAGAATTAGTTTTTGAGATAAAGTTTCACTTTCCGATTATGTCTGAGCTCTACCGAGGCAACATCTATTTTGTTTTAACTAAAAGAGATTTCATTTCATATAAATGGA
The DNA here is from genome assembly GCA_002072015.1 of Radix auricularia. Classification (NCBI taxonomy): domain Eukaryota; kingdom Metazoa; phylum Mollusca; class Gastropoda; family Lymnaeidae; genus Radix; species Radix auricularia. The sequence goes on along the minus strand of MUZC01004758.1, from coordinate 795,257 downwards.
GGTTTTTTTTTTTAAAAAATCTTTAGATTTTAAGGATTTTCCACAAATCCAAAACATTTATCATATGTGCAATGGAGATGTACAAATACATCATGATAGTAGTTCGGTACATCCATATTCTTGATGAGTTTTTTTTTTTTTTTTCAGAAGAGTACCTTAGATTTTACCCCTTTCTCTTACCCCAATCGAAGTTTTTTCTCCCAATGTATAAAATGGCTGGTGCAAAGATGTGAAGAAACGTTTTATTTCAAAAATATATTTAAACCAGAAAATTCACTGTTCGTATCGACCAAGCCGGGAATTCATATTCTCTCTACTCAGCCGGACATTTTTACACTTTCATAATTTCCAATAACATGCAAATGAATTTTGGAAGAACTTGACCCATTTAGTTTGGAGATGATGATATTGTAATGTAGAGTCGTAAATCAACATTTGAGTCTCAACTTTCTCTCAGCGGCTTGTGAGACATGCTTGTGAATTGCTCTGTGTTCTTTCTTTCTTTCTTTCTTTCTTTCTTTATTTATTTATTTCTTTCTTTCTCTCCCTCTTTCTTTCTTTCTTTCTTTCTTCCTTTTACTCTCTCTCTCTTTCTTTCTTTCTCTCTCTTTTTCTTTCTTTCTTTCTCTCTTTCTTTCTTTCTTTCTTTCTTTCTTCCTTCCATCCTTTCTTTCTTTCTTTCGGTATTTCTTTCTTTCTCTCGCTCTATCTTTCTTTCTTTCTTTCTTCCATCCTTTCTTTCTTTCTTTCGGTATTTCTTTCTTTCTCTCCTCTTTCTTTCTTTCTTTCTTTCTTTCTTTCTTCCTTTTACTCTCTCTTTCTTTCTTTCTCTCTCTTTTTCTTTCTTTCTTTCTCTCTTTCTTTCTTTCTTTCTTTCTTTCTTTCTTCCATCCTTTCTTTCTTTCTTTCGGTATTTCTTTCTTTCTCTCCCTCTATCTTTCTTTCTTTCTTTCTTCCATCCTTTCTTTCTTTCTTTCGGTATTTCTTTCTTTCTCTCCCTCTATCTTTCTTTCTTTCTTTCTTTCTTACTCTCTTTCTTTCTTTCGGTCGTTCTTTCTTTCTTTCGATCTTTCTTTCTTTCTCTCTCTCTCTTTCTTTCTCTCTTTCTTTCTTTCTTTCGGTCTTTCTTTCTTTCTTTCCTTCTTTCTTTCTTTTGTTCTCTCTCTTCCTTTCTTTCGGTCTTTCTTTCTTTTATTTTTATTATTCCCCACCTTCTCTAAGTTGCGTCTTAGTTCCATGTTGAGACCACAAAATTGAAAAAGAGAACAACATTTTATAAGTCTTTAATTCATAACAGGACAAAGGATCAGGATATTTTAAAATTGTGTCCATGATATTAAGGTACAACCAAAAATCTAAGTTATTGTATGCAAGTTTCTTGGGGGGTGGGGGGTCTGTATTTAATTGTGTCTTGGTTGATCATTTACTTACATTACAAAATTGTTTCTTCTGATCACTAAAGGTCATAGGATTGTGTCCAAGGTGTTTACCTTCGAGTGTATACTTCCAAAAGTCCTTAAGCTCTCGGTGTTGGGAATAGCATCGCCGTTAACATGGGTTAAAATATTAAAATTTTACTGACCGAGGAAGGAAGGGAAGAGAGATTAAGTTAGTTCAAGCATGTAATGTATCAAATAAGATGAATTATGTAATACAAAATTATCATAACCATGAAGCAAGAATTTACTATGGATGCATGTAAACTAGGTAAAAATGTTGGGCACTAAATTTTTGACGAATAAGATTGGGTGTATGAGGGTAGGGGCGGGGAGAGAGATTACCTAGAACTAATCGAAAGAAGGGCTCTAAGTGTGATAGGGAGTGCTAATGTTACAGATCTTTTTAAGCACGAGTCTTACTCGTGGACTACACGGTCTCTGGGTGGATCGAAGTATTTCCGATGATATTCCTACACTCGCAAGCTCCTGCTAAGTGGTCAGTGTCCCCGGGTCATCACAGGCTGACTGGTCGCATTAACCTCAAGGCTCTACCGTAACTTTCGCTTCCACCACTGACCTATTTGTACACAGCCGGCACTAAGAGGATTGACACTGACCAGGCTCAGCTAAAACATTTGTAGAGATTGTTGTCAAAATTGACCGCTTCTGCGTTTGCCGGAGCCGGAGTTATTATATTTATACATAATTTATCGCAAAACCAGCCAGCCGAATTTTTCAGGAATTATTAAGTAAGTTTCTGTTGGAGCCGGATTTTTTTAAAAATGATTGAATCTGGATTAGCTGGAGCCGAAATTCCTTAAACTTCTAATTTCAATGAAGTTAGAATTAAACGATAATCGGTTTAAAATCGGATTTACACAATCGATAATCGGTTTGGCTAAAAAAAAATTAAAATAAACCAAAATTAACAACCCTAGATACAATTATGGGCAATTAATTTTAATTTATGCGTTTTCCCAAGAATGCAGTATTGAATCAATCGTTAGATGCCATCATGTCAGGTTAATGCAACTGATACTCCAATAGTCTTGGCTTAAACTGGCTTGCTTCAACTCTTGATTATATGGTGTTATCATTATTCAACTCTTTGTCCAGTGGTGTTATCATGATTAAACTCTAGGTCCCACAGTGTTATCATGATTAAACTCTAGGTCCAGTGGTGTTGTCATGATTAAACTCTAGGTCCACAGTGTTATCATGATTAAACTCTAGGTCCAGTGGTGTTATCATGATTAAACTCTAGGTCCACAGTGTTATCATGATTAAACTCTAGGTCCAGTGGTGTTATCATGATTAAACTCTAGGTCCAGTGGTGTTATCATGATTAAACTCTAGGTCCAGTGGTGTTTTCATGATTAAACTCTAGGTCCAGTGGTGTTATCATGAATTAGCTTTTGTCCAGTGGTATTATCATGATCAAACTCTAGGTCCAGTGGTATTATCATGATTAAACTCTAGGTCCAGTGGTGTTACCATGATTAAACTCTAGGTCCAATGGTGTTATTGTGATTAAACTGTAGTTCCAGTGGTGTTACCATGATTAAGTTAAACTCTAGGTCCAGTGGTGTTGTCATGATTAAACCCTTAGGTCCAGTGGTGTTATCATGATTCAGCTTTTGGTCCAGTGGTGTTATCATGATTAAACTCTAGGTCCAGTGGTGTTATCATGATTAAACTCTAGGTCCAGTGGTGTTATCATGATTAAACTCTAGGTCCAGTGGTGTTATCATGATTCAGCTTTTGGTCCAGTGGTGTTATCATGATTAAACTCTTGGTCCAGTGGTGTTATCATGATTAAACTCTAGGTCCAGTGGTGTTATCATGACTCAACTCTTGGTTCAAATGTTCTTTTATAACTCAACTTTTGGTAGAATGATGATTTCTTGATTCAACTCTTGGTTTAATATTGCTGTCATGACTCAGCTCATACCAATTTAAAGGATTGCCATTCAGATTTATTTTTTTAAAGTATACTTAGGTACTTTGGGCGATATATTACCCCCCACTCCCCACCCCAAGGAACGCATCTGTGCATAACAAAATATCTGTACATTCCGGACCCACGGTTTCAAATCAATCTCTTCTACTCAACGAGTATGGTGGGAGATAATGTCTATTTACTATTTGTTTATAATCTAGAAAGATAAAATAGTCTGCGGTAATATGCAAATATAACTTTTTTTTTTTTTTTTTTTTACAATTGCCAAAAACCATTCGCATAAAAACGGCCAGCTCTCTCGCCGAAAATCAAGTTTTCAAAATTGATTTTTCTGAATTTATTACTATTTATTTTCTTCTTCTTCTAAAGTAGTGGCCAATAGAGCGAGCAGATCACGTTGAACTTGAAGATACGGATCTAAGCTTGGATCTTACTTTGCAGGCTGTGCACTATATTCTGAAACCTCCAAAGTACAAATCTCATTGCACTTCTACAGCTCTTCCAGCGTAACTCGGTGTAAAATGTTAAAATAATTGAGTGATTCCCCTTTCCTCTTACTTCTGACCTCTGACCCGCCGCAGCTACACTCTAAAAATTCGTCAAGCGAATTGAAGAGTTCATCATATTCATCCCAGGATAAATTGCATTGATATTTAGGATGCACACAATTACATAAATTACAATGAAATTTCAACATTTCATTTAAAATCCTTCTTCTTCTTCTTAAAAAAAAATATACATCTATAGTCTATTTACATTTTTAAAAATTGTATAACAAAGTTACAAAGGGGATACCCAATATCGACATCACATTTTAAAGGACTTTGATTTCCCGCCAATCGTTACTCGCTTCACTCAGTCATAAGAAGATGAGGCACCAACAGTTGGCAGCCTATTTCCCCCCTCCACACAAACTGAGCCCCGGAGGTTAAGTAGCTTCTCTCTAGTCTATAATTCGTTTATTTCCTGTAAATAATATGGTTTAGTTGCTAGGCAACGTGCTGAACCGAGATGACCCGCCGCCGTTTTCGGCTTTGAAACTGGCGGTTTCTAGACTGTCTGAGATGAAGCGTTGGTATTAAATGCATCTTGATACAATGACAGTTTGGGATGACATGCAGAAAACTGAAATGACAATATTTTCAACAATACTGGTAAAAATAAAATAGGATTAAAATTTGTTTAAAAAGTAAAGAAAAAACTCTTATGTGTAAGATTTAGTGTAGAAAAAAAATTGAATTTTAACTTTGTGAAGGACACAAAATTTTACGGAAAATCTAGACTAACTTTTTAAAACGCTAAAATAAATAAATATAGACCTATATATATTTATATATTCTATTTTATAACTCTATGAGGTTGTTTCTTTTATAACACCGACAAGAGATTAGTTAGCTTTGTTTCACGAGAGATGCCATAATATCAGTTTCATATAACTCAAAGTTAGATTCATGTCTAGGGCCCTCTGATATCTGAGGGGCCTGTGATTAACTTCAGGTTTTAGTGTCCAGGGTAGAACAACGATATACATTTGATGGAAAAGACGTAAACAAGGTAAGGGTTAGCCTGATGGGACGTAACAAAACAGCGAACGTCGTTTCGGCAAAGAGCCTTTTTCAACGGACATACGATACACAAATAAAACGAATATAAAAATAAAAAATAAAATTAAGAAACTTAGCTGCGGTGAAATCCAAAGAATCCAGTCCTACCCCTCATTTTGATGCACATTTGACGCGTTATTTAACTTTCTATACCAAGTACTTATTCTAATACCACACCATTTCAAAAACGATTTATCTTTTAATTGTTGTTAAAGTGTTGGGGGACTGGTTTCTTCTTGCAACTCACGCAACGCCTGAATTCCGGACGGAAGTAAATAAAAAAAAAAGAGCACCTCCGACGGGACTCGAACCCGCAATCCCCGGCTTAGGAGGCCGATGCCTTATCCATTAGGCCACGGAGGCTGTTGACTCAACCGACAAAGTCCCATAAATTTTTCATCGACCTGCAGTTATTTCACATATTCTCCAAATAATTTTTTAAAACAAAAGATGCGATAAATAAATAAACGTTTACTCTGACCTACAGGGCGCCATGTCTGTCTGTGTGTATGCATCTGTAGTGGCGGCTGGGTCCTTACCGGAAATGACAAGTTGAAAGCAACGAGGTGAAAAAAATGGAACATTGCATGCAGTGATTTTTATTTACATTCTGGGTTTTGCCGTTTGCATCCCGTGAAGACGTCTGCAGTTTTCACTCTGCAGTAGGCAGCAGATGAGAAATTCACTTTTCGTAAAGGAATTATGATGAGGTTTTTTTTTATTATTGACATACGAGTGTGCATATTTACCTTGCTCAATAGCAGTGGTGTAGCTAAGGCAGCTAAGGGAGGGGAAGGGGATACCAATTCGAAAGTCCCCCGGGGCCCCACTTCAGAGTAGCCCCCAAAAGAGTGTACATTATCTTATGGCATGATGTCAAACTACTGGGTCCACCAAAATGACCAGGCCCCCCGGGCCCCCGAATCCCTAGCTATGCCACTGCTCAATAGGATCAATTCAAAATAATGAACTACAAAGACAGGATTTGAACTTTTGTAAATGTCCCAATGCCATCTCTGTGTTGTAGAGGAGAAATATCAAATATATAGTTAAATAACATATAATTCATATTAAATGCTTTCAGCTTTCATAGCGAAATAAATTGTTTATATGTTAGCGAAGTTTTGAAAAAATGTGTACATTCATACATAGAGTTTTACATTTCCCACTTTAAAAAAAACAGCCAAAAGATCCAGCTTTTCAGCAAACACCAAATATCTACTGCCGATTTCAGCAGTATTGAGTTCATTGCCACAGTGCCTGGTGTTTTGTTAAAATCTAATTGAAACCTTGGGGTTTTTCAAACTTTTTATTCTCTATTTTCGCATTTATTTGCCAGTAAAAATTATTTTTAATAGTTTTGGCTTTGCGTCACAATAAGTACATAAACTAAAGAATCTTTTCTTGTGCCTTAATAAATATTTGAGTTTCATCTAAAATCAATTGGTTTGATTTTAATTTAACATATAAAACGTATACTATCATTTCTGGAACTCACATTGTTTGTAGATCAATCACACTGGGATTGGTTTTAAAAAAACATTATTATGTATGTCATTTTTTTAACTCTGTGAGATTTAATATTTTCGCTGGTGGTAAATTCAATATAGATCTATCTCTAGATACGTCTCAACACGAATAGTGTAAAAAATCGTGAGTTATAATACACACATGTCTTAGCCGAGCTCATAGATGTAGTTTGATTTTCTTTTCCTTGTGCTCCATACCAATCTACAAAACACAGTTATAGCTTCTTGTGTATTTTTACGTAAACCAAACAACGCACTCTCTAAACCCAAACCAGCCGCCGTCTGCTGGTAATGACGTGTGTCGAGGACCAAACTTCCTTTCCACCGACCCCGCAAATCCTCTCAGCACCACACGTCTGCTGGGCATGCATTGAAAGCTTCCAGAGCACGATGCTCCACAGCCCATCATACCGGGTTAATCAAGTACTCTTTTGTGTCGCCCTATCTACATTTCAATCAAGTCATCTGATTTCGGTTTGCGAACACAGCCGCGGCGAAATGATGAGCAAACACCATTTGCGAAATTTTGATCTTCCGGGGCGGCCAGTTTGGCAAAGAGATGCTAAGGCTTGTGGGGCAACAATGGGCCACTCATGAGGGGAGAGGGGGGGCCTCGCTGAAAAGCTCGTTGGTATTCATTGCAGTCACCCCGCCATCTTCGCGTGGCTTCTGATCGATTAGCGCTGGAACGCTAACAAATTTGGCCAATATTATTGCGCTTTTCAACCTGGTCCAATGGTATCGCCTTATTTAACTTTGGACATTGGAGTCCCCGTGTTTTTTTTGTTGTTTTTTTTGTGTGTGTGTGCTGCCGCCTGTAGTCAGAGTGCCCGCCATATCAGAGTACACTCTTTACCATGCATGGTTGTCAAACAGTAAAAAGGAAAAAAGTCATACTTCCAGGGCTTAGTCGAAAATTACTTCTATTTATAGTTTATAGCTTTACTTTGATTTAAGGAAAGAAAAAAAGGAACACTTTTCATGATTTAAAGCCTTTGCATTTGAAATATAAGGATGTCAGAATTATGTTGTAAAGTCTTAGTGACTGGGAAAGAGATCAAGTTACTCTTCAGAGGTTAAAATTCCTGATTTGTCAGTTATTTTTTAAAAAAAAACAACTCGTAGCTAGATATTCTTCGTTTTTTTTGTTTTTTTTAAACTGAATTTAGAGAAGTTTCGTGTGTTTGAGGATTAAGAAGCTCACTGGCTATTTTTATTGCATCATAGTGTTGAACGTGTTTTAGATTCTATTTACTTTTCTTTGTTTAAAAAAAAAGTATCGGGAATAAAGTTTATTAAACAAAGTGGTTTTTTTCCTGTCGAAACCCCACTATTTAAAAAATTTGTAGTGATAAGCTTCGTGGAAGACCATTTTATTTAAATTATTGTTTCATCACCAGAAACCAATTGAAGTCCAAATACAAAGTTTGGTTTCCATCACCGCATCATGTAAAGTTTTAATATTTTCTTTAACATAAACATCCAGTCTCAAATGAATTTTAAAAATATCGATTTCTTACATTTAGCCGTGGGGTAAAATTATTTGAGGGTATGAAGTTGTCAGAAAGTAATAGGTAAAATATTTTAGAAAGCTACAAGACAATTTTAAAAAGATGATTCGCCATTTTTAAAAATTTTTTTGCCATGTATCTATGTCAATGTGCAGAAGAAGTTTATCTCTGTAAGTGTAAGACCTAAATTATATACAAACTAGTAATTAGGGACATTTTCAAAATAAATATATATTTCAGCTAAAATTTATCATTTTAGTATAGTTTTTGTAATTGTCCATTTTGCCTGAAAGCCGTATAGTAAATAATTTGAGAATGTAGAGACACAGAGAGGGAAATTAAATTTCATTTCCATAACGAATAATTGTATGCGGACTTTCGAAAAGAGTTCTACTTTTGATGTAGTAATTTTTATTTCAAGGTGAGCTGCTTTCTAAAATACTTAGCGTTACGAGGGACATACATAGCAAATTATATTTTGTGATATATGAATCTTATTTGATTAACTTCATCGTGTCATACAAATTGTAGTTATAATCGTTGTGGTTACCAGCTGATACTAGACATAAATTTAAGATAACGAATTTAAATTTTGAAATCGCATTTCTTTGCTGTTACGGGAGGATCGGAGTGAGCAATCCTTTTGATTATAAATAACTTTTGATGAGTTACTTTAAATCCAGCTAAAAGTTCTTCATCAAATTATTCAGGAACATTTTAAGTGAAACAGAAATTCCATTAACGACAACTTCAATGCACTTTAAGACACACCATGATATGTTGGCATTGCTTGCCCCTTGCTGCGATAGTTCCAACACACCATGATATGGTGGCATTGCTTCCTCCTTGCTGTGAGAGTTCCAACATCAATCCCCGGGCGTCAAATCAAAAGGCAGTTACCCAGCATGCACCATTGTATCACAGGAGAGGGAGCTCTCTGTTATTTCAATTAAACCCATGTAAAAACCAGCAGTGAACGTTGGGAATGATGCCGTCAAACAAAAACATCTCGCAAGCTTCACTGCTCGTCCCACCGACTGGTTCTCAAACTCATTTTGTGGGAGAAGTATCTGAAATTCGGTATGCATACTCTTATAAATAATTTGTAATTTTAAATATGAATGCAGCTTTTTTATATAAAAATTTCAATATTCAGAAATAAAAGATTAAACACTTAGACAAACTCTAAGAATTGTTTAATAATTTAAAAAAAGACTTAATTGTACATTTGTTAAGGACGAAGATAGATTTAAAGTGAAAGATGTGTATGTCTTTGCAATGTAAATGATGAAAAAGGACCCTATAAATTGTTTTAAAAAATTTGGGGTGGGGGATTATAATTAATTCAGACGAAGGGAAAACACATGAATTAAGAAACTATATAAATTCAAGGTAAGTAGAATAGTACAACCCTTTAACCTTACTCTATGTTTGAGTGCAATATAAAAGCATAAAATCAATCCTCTATTAAAAGTTCAGAAATATAATATCATTGAAATTGCTTTGTCTGTACGCTTTTAGACAAGGAGTGGATAGAGTACGTCAAACGAGAACCCATTGTCCGCACTGAAAGAGACATGACATTCAGAGAACTAGATTCATTTTATCCCCTTAATTGTTACAAGTGTTAAGTACCTGAAGACTTTTTAAAATGAGCATTACCAAAAAAGAAAATGGTTGAACTAATAAAGGTGCAAGGTTGTTGTTTTTTTAAATTAACTTATTGATTTAAATCTTGCTTATTTTTTCCGATCTGAAATTTAATCTCCTTTCAATGACAATCTATAACGATTTAACATACAAATGTTTAACCTAAACCTCTAAGGAGGTCATTTTCATGTTCCTCTCTGCGTCAAGTTTGTCTATCCAAACCATCCAGACCTTTAAACTAATGGCAATAATTCTTGAAACTCAAAAATCTAAAATTAAGACTTTTAAAAAGAAAATTTAGTTCAATGAAACAACTTATAGTATAATAATAATATGTATTACCTAAGACCATGTCACCTGCCAGGGAGGAATAGAGATTTTGATAGAGTCAGACAAAATTAATTGTTAAAAACACCTCTAACTATTAAAGAACTAATGATGCAATGTATTATCTAGCGTTTATCAACTAAAGTTCAATTATATTTCAACAAACAGTATCAACAGTTAGTTTCTGGATTAGATTTTACACGTGCTTACTTAAAGAAACGATCGAATGAAACTTGTAACATGCGCAGTATTACACATTTAATTTTTACAAACATTAATTATAAATATTTATTATAGTTATATGTAAAAGCTCACACACTTACAAATAAAATGAAAAAAAAACTAGAGCCAAATAATTTGTCATCATCGTGTAGGTTTTCAATGTTTTCCCATGACAATAAAACATACTAAATTACCATTGACCTAGACATTTAACACAGACCCATTACTTATTTGATTTATGTTTCATCACTTGTGGCAGCTATTCAACAGAGTTATAGTTTACAAGACATTACTAACAGTTAATAATATATTTTAAAACTAATATTTATAGTGTTCAAATTATGTTTACATAAAATATAAATATAGTCTAGCGGCAACGCATCCTACACTTGTTCGATAACATTGTTTGCTTATATCCTATCATCCCGTAGCTCAACAATCCAACTATCAAACTACAGATTCGATACCGTCTCACTGCCTTCCACCTCTCACTATATTCTCAATGTTTCAGAACACGAGCCGCCCACCTTGTCTCGCCATCTCACCTGACTCAGGTGTTTCAAAGGAAAGAAAAAAACTTCCCAGCGAGAGAGCATTTGACGCTGCGCCTCTCTGAGAGCCATGCCCCGGACTCACACGGCCAAAGGATGCTCTGAGACCAACAAACCGGCTACAGGAACGCAACAGTCCTCCACTACAATCAACTCCCGGTGCAGTCTTTATCAGGCCCGTGATCGTTTGAACCAAGAAATGAGTTTACATGTTGGGGAAATGGATTCTACTATTTGATCGCTTGCCGTGATTCATTAGGATTTTATTACGTCGCGCCTGAAAAGGGGATCTCTTGTGTTGGAAATATGGATCGGGTGTAAAAACGTGATTCACTGGAACGAATTATACCGATTCTATAATTTGGTTTAGGTCATCTTGTTATTTTTCAAGGAGTGAGATGTCATGTTGGCTTAATCAATTATAAAGGGAAAAAAATAGCTCTCGTTGTTTCGGTCTATGAGCCGGTCAATATTTTTATGGAGTCGTTCACTTCAAAGGAACGACCGCAGTAAATTAATGTTGAAGTTTCTCAAATAATTTCCCCTGGATACAAGTTTCGTTTTGTTTTTGAATACGTATTTACCCATATTTATGTGAACCGTGTGAGAGTTTTTATTGATAAAATTTGTTCATTAATAAAATGAGTTGATATCCATTTTAAAGAGCGCATTTTATGTTCTTAAATTTCAATTGGAAAAATAACCTATACTTAACGACTACAGACGCCACTGTTGCCGTTAAGGAAAGCTTTGAATCCGAATGAGGTCTGTCCCATGGGTTCTGTCTTGAACATCATGTACGCCTGACACCCAGTCGTGGGCGCATGTTTGTCCGGCATCAAGTGACGTGTTGTTTGTTCCATCTCACGGCTGCGTCAGCCATCAGGGGCGGTATGACCGAATGAACACAGGATTCAGCAGTGTCAATAGCAATGGACGTCTGGCCATTTATCTGCGTCATTTGGGGCGTGCTCGTTGGTAAGTATACACTGAACTCTGATTCTGCTTATTGGGTTCAACCTGCTCGTTAGTACAATATTTCCTTCTATCTCAGTAACGTGCTCAGAAGTAAAAATGCATGGTTTTGTGGTGACAGCTGTTTATGATTGTTATACCAGATGTGTTTAAATCAAATCGGTAGTTTTTTTTAGTTAAGAACATATCGACATGCGAAAATTTATTTGTAATTATCTTACAGTATAATTTTGTAATAATTTTGAAATAGAGCATTTTATGTTGACAAAATTATTTTTTTTTAAATCCTTAAGGCTTTGAGATACATATTTGTCACTTATTTTAATTGAACTAAACTATTGTATCCCATCCAGGTATTTGTGACAGCACTACGTCCTATGGAAGTGAAGATGAGTACCGACTGGTGCGTGACCTCACCAAGAGTTACAACAAGCAGGTCAAGCCGAGTCTCATCAACAACCAGCCCCTTAATGTTTCCTACGATGTAGCCCTGGCACAGATCATTGACTTGGTAAGTAGGTCATGTAGCTCTTGTGCAGATCATTGACTTGTTAAGTAGGTCATGTAGCTCTGACACAGAACATTGACTTGGTAAGTAGGTCATGTAGCTCTGACACAGATCATTGACTTTGTAAGTAGATCATATTGCTCTGGCACAGTTCATTGACTTGGTAGGTATGTCATGTAGCTCTGGCACAGATCATTGACTTGGTAAGTAAGTCATGTAGCTCTGACACAGAACATTGACTTGGTAAGTAGGTCATGTAGCTCTGACACAGATCATTGACTTGGTAGGTAGGTCATGTAGCTTTCGCACAGATCATTGTCTTGGAAAATAGGGTATATTTTCTCTGGCACAGATTATTGACTTGGTAAGTAGGGTATGTACATCTGGCACAGATCATTGACTTGGTAAGTAGGGTATGTACATCTGGCACAGATCATTGACTTGGTAAGCAGGTTATTTACATCTGGCATAGATCAGCTAGTGCATTGAAAACTCTCATGAGAAAATTCTCAAAATAAATATATGAGACCGAAAATATCACACAGTATCAATGCCAACCAAAATAAACAACTTAAACAATCCCGAAAAATATCTAAGCAAATTAATTTTTTTTAAAGTATAATTAAACATAACAATGCACCAAAACTATTCAACCACAACAATATTTTTAAAATTATCCCACCCTATCTATCCTAATCAATTATCCCACCATTATTATCCGCTATCCTAATCAATTATCCCACCATAACAATCCTAATCAATTACCCCACCATTATTATCCGCTATCCTAATCAATTATCCCACCATAACCATCCTAATCAATTATCACATCATTATTATCCGCTATCCTAATCAATTATCCCACCATAACCATCCTAATCAATTATCCCACCAAAACTTATCCATAGCAATTCGCCTGATGTTTATTTATAATCTTCTTTATAACGACCATGTGCAAATGAGCATGCCGAATGAGCCCCTCTGGGGTCGAAAGATCACAGTGGGCGAGCAGAGTGGTATTAAAAGAAAAAAGTGTGGCAGGGGGGGTTGTGACAACAATGTATCTTAAGTTGATTTCATTGTTCCTTTAAAGGATAACACACGATTTCACAGTGTAGTGATTATCACGACCGCCATGCAAACAAGAAAGTCCTGGGTTCAATTCCCAGATGGAACAATTTTTATTAAAAAATATTTTTTGTCTGCCTGTTCTCTATCCCATTGTTTGCGAACATGACTAACCCTAGTTGTCTGAAAAATCACTGTTTATTGTTGGCAAGTTCTGTTAGTAAAGGGTGGGGGTCAGGTTACAACAAAAGCTGTGCACATGTCTCCACGTTTAATCGTAAATTAAATCCCTTATATAAACTACACCACCGTCTCTCTCTTGGTCCGTCCTTACGGGGGACAAATAAAAGTAAAAAAATGACCACTTTACCGTGATACTATCGAGCTGAAATCTTGCACATAGACTCGTGTCATCTAGCAATGTATAGAATCAAAATTTCAGATCTATCGAATGTACTGTAATTAAGTTAATGCACTTTTAGTATATATCTATATAAATGTATGTTGGCCGTCTGTTGTTGTTGACATTCACGTGTTTGCTGGAGTTCAGTCCAATGATCGGTGACCAAACCCATCCCCACCGGTCCCATGTAAATGTTTGTTGCGTAGTGCATATTATTTTGAATATAATCAATACTTTTAGTTCCTTCTAATATATAAAGGATTTACAGTATTAAAATAACACTTTGTTTTCACAGGTTTTTTTTTTTTTTTTTTTAAATTTAATCCCTTATATTAATTTCCCCGCCGTCTCTCTCTTAGTCCGTCCATCGGACAGAAAAACAAAAGTAAAAATGACCCCTTTTCCCGTCCTGTTAGCGAGCTGAAATTTTGCTCATAGGCGTGTGTCACCTAACAATACATTGTATCAAATTTCAGATAGATCTAATGTTCCGTAATTAAATTAATGCACTTTTAGTTTATCTCAATATAAATGTATGGTAGCCGTCTGTTGTTGACATCCACGTGATTGTTGGAGTTCAGTCCAACCATCGGTGACCACAACCCCACACCCACCCGTCCCCGTTTGACAGCAAGGGGAGTTAAGTCACGTTCAGTCTGTAAATGTCACGTGGTGCCGTGCGGTTGTCCTAACTACTAAGACTTGTAAGCTTTGCCGGGGTGGCGCCGAAGTGATAGTGAGTAAAAGTAGGAAAAATTACACCCCTCCCTCGAGAGGTCAACTTAGTGGAAGGCGTTTTTTGACCTGGTGTCCTGGACGTCCAGGTGACCGCTTCTAGAAGAGACCGCTCCTGAGGGGGGGCGGGGGCTTCTCAGCTTTTACGCCCCTTAGGGGGCCTTCCGGGAAGCCACATGAAGAACGTAGGCTCGGGACTGCTGACTTTCTTCCACATGTTAAATTTTCAGTTCTCACTCATATATAAAGGATTTATAGTCAAAAACTTTGTTTTTACGGGTTGTTTAAAATTTTTCAATTACTTCATGCTGCTTTTTGTGTCCGTTATATCACCCCTACCCCCGTTTTTACGCTATCTATGATGAGCAGGTCTGCGGCGTATGCTACACTGCGGGTCATATTGTAATATTAGAAAAGGTCAAACATAATAACGTAGTAATTAAACATATTGTAGAGCTCCAAGAAAGTCAAAGAATCAAAAAATTATGTTTACTGTTAGAATGCACACTTACCAGTGGTCTTCGCAATTTCTTTGAAGTCAGAACAGAGTTGCAAGGGAGCTGGGTAGCGACTGCTCAATATTGAGTCAATATTGGACGATGCTTTTTAAAGGGATACATAGGTCCTTACTAATTTAGAGAGCAAACCTTTTACTAATACTTCTTTTCTGTAGTTGAACATCTGAGAATATTGAAGATTTAGAAATGGTTGGCTGGTTAGGAATACTCAATTAACAAAATTATCATTTATTAATATATATTAATTATTACTTGACGAATCGTAGAATTAAGTTAGGCAGTTTTTCTATATATTAAGACTCCCAAATAGAGCTAATCGCCCATAATTAAATTTTTTAAACTTCATATGTATTCATATTTCGTTTCTTTGAAATGCATCACGAATGGAATACTATAAGCCTAAGGTTGTTGATTGTTAACGGTTATCCATGCAGTCCTGTAATCGATTCTTAAAAATTAAACTATTATTATCGGCGGATATGTTACTTAGACAAATTTATTTTGTTACACAAAAAAGGGTTGTTGTTTTTTTTAATAAAAAAAATATAATACTTTAAAGCGCAAAAATATTTTTATATTATACTCCCAACAAATGACTGTCCATTCCGGAGGAAGCCCATCATTCTGCTCATGAGCCATGGGTTTTATCGAGACAAATGTAGTTCCGTGGTGTAGGAATACGTTAACATACCTCCAAATTGCTCTTGTCAAATCTAGCGATGCTGATGTACGCCCCTTAGCCAACCGGAGCACGATCTATAGACGTAATTTTAACTTTCATAGTTGTAAGGAGCCGTAAACTAAATTATGGATGCAGTTTGAAGATCATTTTGGTAAGTGGGCCGCGGAATGGGGAAAGAAGCTTGAGACGAAATCAACGTATCACGGGAATCGTAGTTAGAAGTGTGATAGCCTTTAGAAACTAAAGTTGAGTGATTCAGATATGTTTGGTGCCGGAAAGATCCATGACAGAGTCACAATAAAGAAAACATACCTACTTCCATGATAACATATAGAAAAAACTAACTGTAATACCCATTAATGTGGCGTATTTCGCCTGCATTGGTCTAATTTTTTTAATTTTTTTTTTATAAGTTTAGCCTCCTAGTTAAAATTATTGTTTTGCATAATACAGATGTATTTGCTAAATTTAGCTAATTTAAAAAATTAATTAATTTCTTTTTAAACAGCCAGACAATTTTATAAGATACGCGTTTATTCCCCTTAGCTCACTGAACATCATACATTTGAAACTTACAAAATCGAGCATCGAGGGGAAGTAATGAGTGATTGCAGTTCGGCCGTGAACACCCACCCCCTCCCCACATTGTTTGACCAAGCAGACTGTGCATTCATTGAATGTGAATTCATTCTAAATATGAGCGGTTCAGTCCGAGAAAATCTCCCCCCTTACCCCCCGCCCCTAAAACACACACATTTACACACACAAATCAAATATGATATTTTTATGAATATTTTTAGTTACCAAAAGTAAACAACTGAGTTAAGCATATGTACCACGTTTCAACTACACAGCTTACAGGGAGGAGTTGGTTTTTAAAAAATGTAATTAATTCTTTTAAAACTTATATGGATTCATGGGAAAACAGACTTGGAAAAAAGTGTGAAGTTATAATCATTAAATGGATGCTTCCAATTAAGACTACAATTAGCTGGAGTTAAGATGCCCCTTCACCACTTTAAAAAAAAAATAAGAAGAAATAATTTTGCAGCGTTTAATTATTTTTGTTAGACCCGTTCAATTTTTTTTTCAAGATTTCTTTTAAAAATAAAATATATTTGCTTTGATTTTTCTTCCTTATAATCAAGAGAAAAAGCCACATAAAAAAACGCTCACACAATTTTGACAGAAGCGGTCATTTTAAAAAAAATGCTCGTCCCAGCTGCAGCCACAGCCAGTGCGTGTTTATAATTAACGCATGAGCCGCTCTGATAACTGCCGCGGATTAATCTTTGTCAGGGGTTTCCTCAGCTCCTTATTCCAACGCATTGAGAATGATATTCAAACCCCACTGCTAGGTATCATAGTGTAAGAACCCTTTATTGTATCTGGTCTTCTTCATCTGTTTATGGCAAATGATTTTTGCTCTCCGATTTTCTCTTCTTTTCCAAAAAAAGTCCCTCTTATGACGTAAAAACAATATGGCTTCCCATAATACAAATTTCGGATCCGTCAACTTCACTTAATTTTTTCTAATTGCGCGTCTAGGCGCGGCACGAAAAGCGATTGGTCAGGTCAGACATTTGTTAAATGAGCTGACGATCCGCCATGTTTATTTCGGGCTGGTCTCGTGGCATTGGCACATGCGCCCCACGGGAGATCCGCTCCGATTGCAGCCAGCTCATAGGCGTCAGAAGCCGGAGGTCATTTGTTCGCTGGAGCTAATCCCTAAGACAAATAGATTTATTTTGAGCCCAGCTCTCTGAAAAATGAAATGCATGCATCCAGGTGTTCTAAAAAGAATTCAGCAGAAATATGGATGTTCCTTACGTTTATAAGTAAGATCCAAAGACGCAGCGGCGTCAAGGCAACGAATACATTGAAACTATTAAGATCTGAAAATGCAGTTTCAGAGTCAGCTGAAACAATGAATAAAGTCATGCAAGGCAAAGCAGTAGCAGCTTTAATTTTCATTTCAAATTTAGGAGTATTCTAACATTCACATACGGGCAGTGTAATATAATACACGCATTGAAATTTTGGTAAAGACTAACTTAAAAGACATTATTTCTTGAGTCATAAATTTAGCAAAATAAACAAAAATTGTCCGTTCTATGCATAATAAGTTTCATACATTTATAGCGTTGTGTTATCACTTCATCAAGGGTTTATCAAGGAATATACTTATTATCTTTGTCCCAATAAAGGATCCTAAAAAAACGGAAACTCTCAACCCTAAGCCATTGGTCTTTGGTGATTAATGGTTTACAATTTCTTCAATTTTTTCAATTGTTTATACCGTTTGAGAAACCTTGTTCTTCGAGAATTTTTTTTTTGCCCATCCCAAACAATTCGTCTATGTCTGTATCTGATCTTGCAAAATCCTGTCCCACATTTTTCTCCGCTGGCCAAGATTTCCTATCCATGTATTTTTTTAATGGTAAGGCCGGGAATAAAATGTCCAGAAATTGCCAGGAAGCATGGGAAAGCTTGTGGCGGCTGTTAACGCGTGATTTCCCCTGTGTGGAACGGTCGAGCGGTGACGTATTGGTCTAATTGATGGACGTTTTATGGAGACAGTTTCTTGCAGGAATCAATAAACGTTGATAGACATGTGTTCCCTGGGTCATCAAAAATCACCGCGTCAGCTGAACCCCAACACCTTGAGGAATCAGCAATGGACAACAGAGTGTTGCTTGTCATCGTATAGGTCCCATAAACCTGATTATAAAATGTCTTTCTTTTCTATAGAAGCTCGTGTCCGTTACCGCTAAAAAGACAGGGTGCAAATAAATACCTTAAACCATTCGACACTAAGCGTTTTCTTTTTATTCCTCTGAAAAAAATGTGGTCCTTACCAAACTAGACTACTGGATCTATTAAATATGATCACGTCCCCACCCCCACCCCCCCACACACACACATCTTTTCCCGCGGAACCCTCTTTTGTAAAATAATAAATAATTAAATTCATATTAAGAAATGCTTTTTTTTAAAAGACATCATTTTTAATGCATTGTTTAAATTTTTCAAGATTAAGGAGACACATACTTGTATTTCTCAATTCCGAAATAGTTTGTCCATTCCTTAAAATTTCAAAAAATATGGAAGTTTTAAAAATATAACATTTTTAAATTTCTTACTTGAAGGCTATTGTTTTACTTCTTTTAGTTTTTTTAAACAATACGTTGCAGTCCAGCTGATAAGAAATATTGAAATGCACAAAAGTATTTTGAAGTGACGTAACAACCATGCTCAAAGCTGTAATAACCTAGAGCAGAAGAATATATATTTTGCTATCATAATAAAAGTTTCAGTAACACTTATAAGCTTTTTAGGTTGTGTTTATCTGTTTGAGAGTGTACATCTCAATTATTTCCCATCTGCTCATTGACTTAACGCTTCACACATTTACCCAAAGCCACTAACATCCAAGTCCTCATAATCCTCACATCGTTTAGTGTCCTCCACTTTACTTTGAATGGCCTCTAATTTTGAAATTGACTGAAATCCCGTTTACCAATTCAGTTGAAACCTTCTATGCAAACCGAACCCATGTGACAATAAAACATTTCTTGTTCGGTCGATCATCATTATTGACCAGAACTTACATATACAAACATTATTTGTCACCGCAGTTTTAAATACAGATGTGTATGAGACGTTTTGATTTTATAGTCTTAACCACCTGCTAAGTATGAAAACCCCAACTTTCATCTCATAATTTAGGATACATCTATCATAATAAAGAAGAATACAATTTTCATAATGATGTAAGATACATATTTGATGTAGGATTAATACGTCTTTCATTACACTGTAGAAAAAGCCTTACATACTAATGAAGAACATTTCTTTATTAAAAACATTGGATACATCTTTCACGGTAGTTTACGATACATCTTTTGTAATAACCTTTTAATTATACTGTAGGATACATATTTCATGATCAGTGGTTGATTAGAGGAGTACCGTCTCACAAACATTTTTGGGACCGAATTCCTTATCGTCAGATGATCACAAACTGTGAACTGTAATCTCAAGTTATTGGATTCTGTGCATTCAAGTGGATGCGTAGATGGATAATTCACCTGTCACCTCCATTTACCTCCAACAACAAGCGAAAGCATCGCCTTACATATAACGTGGGACGTGGTGATCGACTGTCATACCGATGGTCACGAGTTCGAATCCACGCGAAGGCGAGGATTTGTTCCCGGGGCCTGAGGAGTCCCCGAGTCACCCAGCTCTGAATGGGTACCTAACTAGACAATAGTTAGGCGGCTGGGGTAATGCGTGGAACCCCTATAGCCGTGGCCTGTGACCGCTGCATCACTTGCAACAGATCATCTCTCATGGTCTGTGGACACAATTATCTTCTGCATAGAAGGAGCGTCTGTATTTCTAAGATAAGATAAGACAACCCCACAGCATCATTGTCATTTCTCGGAAATAACATTAAAGTTTGGGGGAAATTCAATTAAGTCACTAGACACAAAAAATATTTATTTGTCTTTTCCTTAACATTGTAAGGTGGCGTCAAATGTATTTTGAATATACCTGTTGTTACCTTTGTGCTGTGCGTCTGCACTACCGATCAGTTTTGTCTGACACCGCGTAGCAGTTTATATATATATATATATATA
>MUZC01004758.1:748356-768323 GCA_002072015.1 Radix auricularia | reverse complement strand
TTAGTATAACGCGGGCAAAGGTCTTTCCTACAATACTAAGGAGTGAAATGCCGCGATAATTATTGCAATCACTCCTATCACCTTTGTTTTTATATAGTGTCACTATATTTGCATCCTTTAGGTCTTGGGGGATGTAGCCCTGTTCCCAGCAGAGGGACAGAATCTCGTGCAATGGTTGGAGTAAAGCTGTCTTGCCACTCTTTAGAACCTCTGGTGGTATTCCATCATTCCCAGGCGCTTTTCCACAAGCTAGACTGTCAATTGCTTTGCTCAGCTCTTCCTGTGTGGGCACGACATCAAGTTCTTCCATGAGTGGCATATCTGGGATGTCATCTAGAGCGGTGCTAGAGACTGTGGTAACTGTTGAATACAATTCCAGATAATGCTCAACCCACCGTTTTAGCTGTGCTGCCTGGTCTTGAATAATTTCTCCACTTTTGGACTTTAGGGGAGCAGCTTTTGACGTCAAGGGGCCCGTTGCCTTTTTGATGTTTTCGTACATGACTTTTGCATTGCCCATGTCTGCAGCTGATTGTATACTGGAACAGAGCTTAAGCCAGTAGGTATTGACACATTTACGTGCAACCTTTTGGGCAAGTGACTTAGCTGTTTTTAAGGCATGCAAATTGTCGGGTGTAGGCTTTTCCTTGTAAGCCATAAGAGCTTTCCTTTTTGCTTCAGTGATGGGTTTCATCTCGTCCCAATGTTCATCAAACCAGTCAGTGTTTTTGTGGGATTTTTTGCCAAAGGCTTGTATTGCGGATGTATAGATTGTGTCTCTCAGATGCGTCCATTTGGTCTAATGGTGACGCATGGGGACATTTTTGAGAGACTTTCCTTCACCTTGTCTTTGAACAGCTGCGCTATCGCAGGGTCTTTCATGCAGGAGGTATTGATGCGTGGACTTCCCTTTTTCTTTGTGTGGTACGAGTTTTTCCTCATTATTCGTATTTTGCTGGCGACAAGGGAATGATCCGTGTCACAGTCGGCACTGTGATAGCTGCGAGTGAGTAGGACGCTAGCTAGTTGTGCACGCCTGGTGATAATGAGGTCCAGCTGGTGCCATTGGTGGGATCGAGGGTGTCGCGTAAACTATTATTAATACTTATAATATTTTTTTCATTGCTATTCATTCAAAAGATATGTTAAAAATTAAAAATTTTGAAATAATATTATTATCTATTATATTATCAAATTTCTGTGCAAATACATTTAAGTATTTAAACTTTAAATTAATATATTGCTTTTATCCGTCTTCGTTCATTTTTATTTTTATACTTATAACTCTTTCTTTCAAACGATAAAATAATAACATTTTAATGATTTCCTTTTTACAATCGCTCGTCGATTTCTTTTTTTCGTCATTTCTCATGACAGAATTACGAAACTTCAATATTCATGTTCACTCAAAATCTTTACTTTTATTTTTTATGGTAACGCTAGTTTACACAGTTCTATATATTAGAGCCCTCCTTGTATAAGACAATTTTAGTAAGAGGATTAAATTGGAATATTTTATTTTTTTTTAGGAAGAAACTTCTACCACTCCCGGTATATTTCCCTTGCTGCCGCTAGACTAGATTTATTTTATGTAATGCCTTCAAGAGCCCGTATCTTTTTCATGAATATTTTATCCTGGCCACCAGCGCCCTCTACAATTCTGAGAACTTGTGGTAGGTCTGTCTAGTGATCGGGATACAGAGAAACCATTTATTCTATTCCACACACTGGCGTTCTGACCCGCACAAATTTATCAAAAGAATTTCTCTATATTTGGAAGCAGATCATGTCACCGTATAATCAAGCATTTCAAACATAATGAAAGCTGTTAATTATTAAGTATTAAGACCAAATCAGAGATGAACGAGCCGTTTACTAATCTAAACGTGGTTCGTTGGAATGTTAGGTTTAGCGAACAACTTTCTACGGACTTTTAAAAACAATTAAATAATTATCTTCAATTCTGGAGGATGATGATGATGATAATGAATGTTTCTTTTTCTGACCAGCGTGATCACCACGCTCTGATCTGTCGTCTTCAAAACTTTTGAAAGGTTTAATGTAAATAATTATATTCTTTGTTACAAACATTTGTTGCAAACATTTATTACCTAAATGATTAGTCAAGACTTTTCAATATTTTATTGCAATTGCTTCAAAAGAGCGAACGCGAAGGTTTATTTATTATTATTTTATTATTATTATTATTATTTTGTTTGGGGCGGGGGTGGGGGGAGGTTACACTTATGTTATTATGTTCTTTTTTTATTAAAAAAAAAAGAT
This sequence comes from Radix auricularia, assembly GCA_002072015.1. Taxonomy (NCBI): domain Eukaryota; kingdom Metazoa; phylum Mollusca; class Gastropoda; family Lymnaeidae; genus Radix; species Radix auricularia. Next base: position 766,040 of record MUZC01004758.1, on the reverse strand, counting down.
GTTATTCTTTTTTAACCTTATTTTAAATTTTACGAAATAGTTTCAGGATGCTATAATTTTTCTTGTTTTTGTCTTCTTCAGGATGAAAAAAACCAGATTATAACCACAAATTGTTGGATTAATCAGGTTTGTGAAGACATTTTCCATAGTAAATGTTTGGTATGATAAAAATCCTAAGACTGAGCATGAACTCGCTTAATATTTTAATTTACTTCGTTCCTTGATATTTTTAGCATTTTTTACCTATTTTCAAATCAATTAATGTATATTTTTTCATGGTTAAGTAATTTAAATTATTTGCCGTCAAACATATTCTTTGTAAAAGAACTACTCACAAAAAAACAACAACAAACAAACAACTTGTACTGATACATTTGTACTCGCATTTGTTTACATTATTAAACTGGTGAGTTTTTGCTGCAACTGAATTCATGCATTGACTTTGTTATCTAAATTTTAATTTCCCTTATTTCCCGCCAACGATCTCTTCAGATATGGACTGATCCTAAACTGAAGTGGGACTCGCGAAAGTACGGGAACATTACTGTCATAAATTTGCCGTACGACACGGTCTGGTTGCCGGATGTCGTTTTATACAACAGGTAAATATGACGTCATTTCGGTGATCTGTAGCTCCCTGTATACACTTTTGGATTTAACAAAGCATGATTCGATTACACTTCTGTCCTAACCTACAGCTTTATATGCGCTATAAAGAAATATTGCCAGTAGAACCATCCTCTCTGATACTCCATCACCCGGGGCTATCATTGGAGTAGGCTTCATAATCATATAAAATCATTTTTTTAAAAAGCTTAACAGATGATTACCAACAGATTATTTAATCACACATAAAAGCTCTGATGCTTTGTTCTCTGTTAGTATAGTTATGTAAATATGCAAACATTAATCTGTCTTGCTAAAACACATCTGTATGCTCTCACACATGAACCATCTTGTTAACTGAATTGATCAGAAATGATTTTAAACTTAATTCATATTAAGACTAAATTAAACCCTGTCAGGATGTAAGATTTAATCCAGGGTGGTTTCACTTACCAATGATAATACCACTATAAAAAAAATATAATTAATTTTAAAAAGATGAATTCGTGCATTTTGTTAACATTTTTAAGGCTTTTCAAAAACGATTTTATGGGATCATCTAATTTGTTTTTCTTTTGAAAGCTATGTGTTTAACCCCATCACATACTTTCTATATTTCACGTCTACTGTACATCCGCAAATAATGAAAGAAGGACCACGACCTCTTTTCTCAAATACCAACATTTGATTTCCGGCTACTGCTTACAGTTCGAAGTGGCTGTGGCTTTTTTTTTTAAGTTGTTTTATAAAGACATTCTTTGATGTAGGAGATGTAGAATCAATGCTTGCGGAGATTTAAAACACCTCGTTCTCCTTCTCCCATTCCTTTCTTTTTCTTTCTCCCCCCATCTCTATCTTTCTCTCTCTCTGTATATATCTATCTTTCTCTCCCTTTTTCTCCTCCCCACCCTCTCTCTCTCTCTGTATATATATATATATATATATATATATATATATNTTTTTAGAAGGCAACTATTAAAATATTACAATAGAGATAAGTAACTCTGGAAGTAAATCTGTCCATCTCATGTACATCCTTTCAGTGCCATGATAACTGATGAATCAGTCAGTACTAATGTGATTATAACCAGTGACGGGACGGTCATGTGGCTGAAAATGGTCATTTTCAAGAGCTCGTGCGCCATTGATGTCAAGTACTTTCCTTTTGATACACAGGTGAGATAAACTTCTTTAGCTCCTGGAAATTGCTGCACAAAAAAGATCTAATAACCAATCGTACCAGTTTAGAGTTGTAGATATTTTTTGTTTGTTGGTGTTATTGTTTTGTTGGTTTTTTAAGAAACATTCAACTAACTAGGTCCTGTATATCTCTTGTTGATAAGTTTCACTTTTGTGTCTGTACAGCATTGTACGCTGGAGTTTGCCAGTTGGACATTTGATAGTAAATCTATGAACTTACAGACGCCAGACACAAACAAGGAGACCGGAGACCTTTCAAACTACAAGAACAGTACAGAATGGGAATTAGTTAGTTTTTCACCTGAGAGACAGGTAGACTCTCCGGTGCTTTGGGGGAATTCTGATAATATATTCTTAGTATTCGTGGTTTAACCTTAGGAGATTTATTTGAGGAAAGTTTTTAGTAAAATATTTAGCTTTAAAATAACTTAACAAAAAAATTAATCATACATTACTTTTGGTGTGTTATTTCATTATTAACAAAAATATTTTAAATGATCTTAGTTCTAGCATTTTACAATTCTGTTTAGTTGCTTGCTTCTTATCTCCAAATAATCTGTACCAAACGTTGTTATCTCCAGGAAGTGACGTTTTCTTGCTGTCCCGTACCATATGTATTTATAAAAAACCATATCCGGATCAAGCGGCGGCCATTGTTTTACGTGTTCAACATGGTGTTTCCTTGTATACTTATCACCATGGTAGCACTTTTAGGATTTTACATGCCCGCAGGTGAGGAGTTGGAATAGCATGTAGTTTGGGGTAATACTTGCTGCTTGTTGTTTTGTTTTGTTTTTTAACAAACCAGCAAGTGTAGAGTTTGGAATACAATTTATGAAATATTTTCGTATAAATAATTTTGAAATAAGTTGGGGGAAGGGGGGTAATTTGAAGTCATATGACATGGAGTATTTTTTACAATCCTTTGCCCTGGATATTTTTACGAGAAGAGCTCTTTGGGATATTGGTAGGGGCCGTGTGACGTCAAATAGAACTCTTTGGAAGGTATAAACCAAGTGATACTCAAATGTCCTCTATTTCTCTGATTCGTTCAGCAAGTCATCGTATGGCTATAAAAAATATTTTGTGACATGGTATTATTTAAACTTATTTACTTAGTGACATATCACTGTCCCATTGTGAATACTTGATATTGATACTAACAAGATTAAAAATCACGTGAAACTGCAATGAAGGCATTCTAGTTACTCACTGATCCTTCAACTTTTTTAAACAGTCCATTAAAATCGACTACAATTTTTTGTAAATTAAACTTACATTCCAAAGATTGACACTCTCTCTAGGCATAAAACTTTTTTTTTTAATCCTTATTCTATCCATCAATTATAATTTAATAAATTCACATAGCTGCACTTGACAGATTTATTTTTTCAAACATAAACCAATCTTTTGACAATCGAAACTATAATCTCGTTATAGTTATTTTTAAGAGAATGGTGGGGAATGTTCTTTTAACAATTATTTTTTACAATAGGAAAACGCGCTACAGTAGTGCCCAGTCATTCAATTAATTATTTTTTTATATTATTTTTTTATTTTTCGGGGGGGGGGGAGGGTAAAAATACCTTATCCCATTCTAGTGCACTTGAAAGTATATTCCTTTGCCAAAACTCATAAACTTTGGGGTAGTAAAAAAAACAAAAAACAACAGAGAACCCAAATAAACGATGTCTTGTGATTTGTTATGATAACGTGTTGAGAACCGTCGATTTAATTCGTCGCTTCGGTGAGCTACTTCTGAAAGCCTAATTCAAAAGTTTCACGTGAAAAAGACCGGCTCTACTCACCACTTCATTCATTCCTTCCACCCACCCATCCATCTCTTTCATTCCTGCATGGATTCCAAAAGCAGACTCAGGTGAAAAGATAGCCATGGGGATAACCACCTTGTTATCTATGACGGTGTTTCTCATGATAGTAGCAGACAAGATGCCGCCCACGTCAGAAGATCTTCCACTTGTCGGTGAGTACACACGAAGAGTTTCAGCCAAATTTGGTTGTTTTTGTTTTGTTTTTTAAACTTTAATTGCCAATGTTGACTGAACGAACTGGCATTGAATTAAAATTTATGTTATAGAATTTTAAATTTAAAAAGTATGTAATTTTTTATTCAAAGAAAATTGTATGCAATAACAATACACATTCTTGATTTGAAATCGTTTGGTCATATAATATATTTTAAAAACCACAGTGACAGCGAATAAGTTCTAAATCATGTAATCCACTGACTCGCCAAAGCACTCTGACCCTGCACAGGTTCTTGACATGACACCTTTACCTAACTAGTGACAGTCCCTCAGTCCCCTTTGGCTTGTCAAAGACTTTTGTCTTCAAACAGTATCTTGACTAGACATATTCCACGGGCTTGACACTGTCCCATAACTTGAAGCGCGATCCATAGATATAACATAATCCATTGACCTGTTGCGTGAATATATTTTCTGTGGTCGAAAATTCGTATTGTTTGTGACCCCATGCCATAATTTAAAACGTTATGAAGTGTCTGCTTTTAGTAAGAATGGCCATAAAGGCTTCCTTTTTAACAGACACTATCCAGATTACACCACCTTTACCAGGTGCTCTGCTCTTGTTTATCTCCAAGAATCACTTCATTGAGATGGCCCCTGTTGTAAGGGGATTGCCACGGGCTATTGGAAATCTCAGCGCGTTCTAAGTAAAACTCTGATCTGCTACAGCCATTGGATTAACGAAGAAGGTGGCTTGCAGACATACACATTACTTTAGACTTTGAAACCCTAACAGTTCACGGTATTTAAATGCCTGCCCCAATAACTGCTTTTACTGAAAGGATTTACTTTAGGGTTTTGTAGCAATTTTTGAACGAATTAAATTAATGATACGTTCAATAAGAAATAATCAAACTAATGATACCAAAACTAAGCAATTTAACTTGTTTCTTTTGGGGACTCTACTCGGACTTAAAAAATAAATTAAATCAATCGCCATTTTATGTCTAACTTTTGTGAGTACGTTTAACAGTCTCCAACCATTGATGACTCATTATAAAACAAATAAATGATCATCTCCCGCTGTGACGTCGGCCTAATTGATGTCACTAGAGTAAAAGGGAAGAGAACACTTCGGGTTTTTTTTCATCCCTCTTCCTCTGTGACATGACATTGATATCACCTAGTCTACCCCTTCCCTAGCCCCGATGAGGTCAAAAATTCACCGATTGAGCTTCCTTATTTTAAATTCAGACTCCCTCCAAACTTGGATTCGAATCCACCCAAACCATTACGCACCACCCAACCCCCGCCCACCCAAAAGCATGTACAAAAATCCGATACGCGAGCAACCGCTCCTTGGCCATTTATGATGTCAGGCAAATTGTCCTCCTTTCACTGGCGTTAACAAAGAATACTAATTTTATGGCGTCCTGGAGAACCGTTCCCAAATCTTGATGGGGCAGTGTTGGGAAGTGTGTGTGTAGGGGCAGGGTGGTGGTGGTCGATTGTTACGATAATGTCTATGGATCTCCAGACAATTCGTGTAATCCCTTGCTCCCATTCACATGACTTCGCCAACATGGAATCGAGAGGAGCATGACTGCGCATGCGTGGACCTGAAGGAAATGTCTGACCGTATTTACGCGGCATGTTACTTAACCTTTGGTGCCTACAGGACGAGTTACACAGATCGGACCATGAGAAACACGAAGAACCCATGACCCTAGCAAGGCGCATAGGCTCATTACACAACAAAAAATAAGACTACAAAAAAAGGATTTCCCATTCCCACCCCACACTCCCCTGCCCACAACAAGGAACAAAGTATATAATAAAGGTTGTAATTATTTTCGGATTTCCAACTTTTAACTTGGGATTCACTCACTCCCCCACACCCCACCCCCACACACACAAACCTAAAATGAATGGACTCAATAAAAATGCTGTCTCAGAGAATGTCATCTATCATTTAATTGAGAGTTCTAGCGATTCACCGGTTATATTATGTCAATAAACTAGGTCCTTAGTTTGTATGAAATTTTCTGTGAGATTTATTGAGATTTTAAAGTATTACTTGCAACATACTTTTTCGCCATATTTAAAGAAAGCCTTTATTCATATAAGCAATTTTAATTATATTTTCCTATATTTTAGACTTAAAATACATGAAACATTCTTTTAGGATGAACGCATTGTTTAAGAGCCTGCAATTCAATAGTTTGTTCCGGAGACATTGAAAAAAAAACGTCCGGAAAAAAAGTTTTAAATGGAACGTCCTGAATCACTTGACGTCAGGTCTAGCGGCAGTCAGGGCTCTGGAACTGCAAACAGATGACCATCCACTAACCATCTACCCTCCCCCCACCCACACACACAGAAAACCAAAAAAACCGCTAAAAGGGGCCATTTGCCAATCCTCTTGCTCAAGGTCACCTCTAATGATGTGTTTGTTTCGGGAGAGGTTAGTGCTGTAACTGCTTTGACTTGGGCCGATGGGGTCACGTGACGTAGGTCCGTCCCTGCCAGGTCACGGTGTCAGCACGCTATCCAATAATCTTCTCGATTACCCGCCCCGAGCTTTGGGCGTTTATGGTCTGACCCCAGCATTCATTTGTCTGGCCCCGCGGACCGGGGACCCAAATACATCATCGCTGATCGACTTGTGACTAAACCGTGGCATTTAGAGCGGGCCTTTTTTTCTTTATTCCCTCTTTCCAATATATTATAGTCGGTTGCGTTTTTAAATTCATCTCATTTGCGGATTAAATTTAGTGTAGCAGAAACGACACTGACAGGTGGGTTATAAGTCTCAATGGTGTGGCTTTCATAGAACATGTACGAGGGTGGACGTAGAGAAAATTATGTAGAAACAGATTTAACTGTGCTTAACTCCTGGCCGTCGTCCCCCCCCCCAAACCCAGACCAAAACCTGCTACAAGAACGGGGATATTTTTAGCATCTCGATTCCCTGTCGAGTTTGGATACCAGGACGCCCACGGCTCTGGTGTCATGTTCTGCTGTGTCCACCACTCCACTTCCAGGTCTGTATTACGGCATCACGATGACCATCGTCTCCTGTGCCACTGGCATGACCGTCTTTGTCCTCAACATTCACCACAAAGGGGACAGAGGCCGAGAGGTGCCCAGGCTCGTCAGGTTCGTTTTCTTTGGCGTCCTCGCCAAGGTTCTATTCTTATCCCTGGATTTGGAGGACGGCCCCCCTGACCCGAAAGATAGTAAAGGGCCGAAAGGAACCAAGGGAATGGTAAGTTACACGGTGTAAGGGTGTTAGCCCTGATGCCGTCCACTCGGGCGGGTAGTATGGCGCAGTAGATGCTCTGTTTAGCTAGTCAATGTTTTTTTTTCTCTCTGCACTTTTCCTATCAGGTCTGTATTACGGTATCACTATAGCAATAGTGTCGTTCGCCACTGGCATGACTGTGTTTGTCCTTAACATCCACTACAAAGGATCTCGAGGCAGGGAGGTACCTAAAACGCTGAAGAAGATTTTCTTTGGCGTCGTAGCCAAACTTCTATTTTTGTCTCTGGACCTGGAGGACCCACCTCCGGATCACAAACATAAAGCAGGAACCAAAGGCATGGTGAGTAGATAGAAGGGGAACCTAGGGCATGGTGAGTAGATAGAAGGGGAACCTAGGGCATGGTGAGTAGATAGAAGGGGAACCTAGGGCATGGTGAATATATAGAAGGGGAACCTAGGGCATGGTGAATTTATAGAAGGGGAACATAGGGCATGGTGAGTAGATAGAATGGGAACCTAGGGTATGGTGAGTAGATAGAAGGGGAACCTAGGGCATGGTGAGTAGATAGAAGGGGAACCTAGGGCATGGTGAATATACAGAAGGGGAACCTAGGGCATGGTGAATATATAGAAGGGGAACATAGGGCATGGTGAGTAAATAGAAGGGGAACCAAGGGCATGGTGAGTAGATAGAAGGGGAACCTAGGGCATGGTGAGTAGATAGAAGGGGAACCTAGGGCATGGTGAATATATAGAAGGGGAACCTAGGGCATGGTGAATATATAGAAGGGGAACATAGGGCATGGTGAGTAGTTAGAAGGGGAACCAAGGGCATGGTGAGTAGATAGAAGGGGAACCTAGGGCATGGTGAGTAGATAGAAGGGGAACCTAGGGCATGGTGAGAAGATAGAAGGGGAACCTAGGGCATGGTGAGATGATAGAAGAGTGTAGGAAAAGTAACCGATCAATTTGCGTAGAAAACATAGGGAAGGACTCACTAATTTATAGTTAAAGCAGAAGAAAAGTTGAGTACCGAGTCTAATGTGGAAGTTTGAGGACTTTCACAGCTTTTGTTTAGTCTGCATGAGCTCAAGGCAACCATCATTTGAATATGGTTTAGACATAGAGAGAAGTTTTGTTGTTTTTAAACATCAATTTTTATCAAGCACCTTTGGCACACATATTATTTCAGTGTTTTTTTATGTCGTAAATATTTACATTTATTGTATTAGTGTTTCTCATCCTAAATAAAATAAATTGTATATATATATAGTCTATATATGTATATATTTATATGATGCATTATTATTCTCATAATCACTGTTTGCATTTACTTCAACAGTTTAGATAATAATTAATATTATTGAAACAAACTTGTAAATAGTTTAACAGTGCAGGTTTGAGAAACAATGTTATAAATAGAATGATACAAGCAACAAACCTGTTTGCTATGTTAACGTTTTCTGTGTGTGTGTGTGTGTGGTTTTTTTTTTTTTTTTTTTTTTTTTTTTGTAAGGGGAAATTTTGAGGCATATGATCAAATATTCTGGAAAAATCATAGAATCTAGAATGCTATTTCATCCTAATATTTTCATCAACTACTTTTATTTAGTAAATATTTTTAAATTCCTTTTTAGGGGTTCTCTACAGGTCAGTTTTATTTTTCGTGATTTGATAGCGAAATACCGTCAACCATTTTCAATGTAGACCTAATATGAAAATACTGTTTTGAAAAAAAAAAAAAAAAGATTTACTGAATTTTTTAATAAATGTATTAATTAATTAGTCCATTTTTGCAAGAAACAGAATGTATTTCACATGGATTAATTTCCAAGTAAAATTTAAATTTCCATACTGTTAATATCATTAAAGTCTTTATATTAGAGGGAACAAAGGAATAGGCCTACGTCTACGATCTGACATTATTACTAATAAGTCAGTGTTCTCTTTCAACAAACTTTGCTTTCTTTTAAATGTTGAATGTTTATCACTCTTATTTTAGTTTAGTTTGTTTATATTACATATGAAAACAGCCTATAGGCCTTTATGATTATCATCGCTTCTGTTGCTGTTGTTTGTTGTTTTCACTTTTTCAATTTATAAATTTTAATTTTCTCACTAAGATTTGTAATCAAAGTTTTTACACGAGGCTTCCTAACTAGTATCTCCATCATTCTCTCAGAGAAAAAAATAGTTTCTTTTGGTGCTGCTTTCTTAAATATATTTTGAGATGTACAGATATTTCTCCTGTTACTTTTTCCTCCACAGTGAAAAGTACTTTTTTAAATTATTTTTTTTATTTTGGCAAATATTTTGGGTCGTTTGCTCCTGGCTCACCACTCCGCTGAGATTTGCCAGAAAATCGTGTTCGACTACCCGGTAAATTCATTTGCGGCATTGTGTCTGCCATAGGTGCCTGATACTTACAGCTAAGGCTTGGCTCCTTTTTTATTTTTATTTTTTAACTGGCTGATTTAGGACGCTTTGATGAGAATGAAGTTCGTGATTTTTAACTCATTTTTTTATTATCGCGAACTTGGTGTGATACTGAGATAAAAATTCTTTTAGGTTTTTATAGTTCCAGGGGATTGAGCTGTTGTTTTTATAGTTCCAGAGGATTGAGCTGTTGTTTTTATAGTTCCAAGGGATTGAGCTGTTGTTTTTATAGTTCCAGGGGATTGAGCTGTTGTTTTTATAGTTCCAGGGGATTGAGCTGTTGTTTTTATAGTTCCAGGGGATTGAGCTGTAATTTTTATAGTTCCAGGGGATTGAGCTGTTGTTTTTATAGTTCCAGGGGATTGAGCTGTTGAAGTAACGAACCGTGAAAAATCTTTGGAGTTATTTTATTTATTTCTTTTTTTTTTCTAATCAATTTTCCTACAACCCACTTATGTGATTATTATTACAAATATTTAGCTTCGAATAGTTAGTAAATTCTCTCAATTGTAACTGTTTTATAAATGTATAAAATGTGAAAATGCACAAAAGCTTGGGATACTTCATGTCCTAATGACCAAGGAATAAACCAAAATCGACATTAAAAAATCATCGAATTATGTTTAGTATAAGTTGTAGCAGTCGAAGAATTATTAATATATTCATCCTTTGAATTACTCGTTAAATGGGTTGTTTGTTTGGTTTGTTTGTTTGTTGTTGTTAAAAGTTATTTTACCTGGTTAACGTCTCGTGTATAAAAACTTTTTTCGATAAAAGATAATTTGCTATTTTAACACCATATTCGTTGAGCATTACCGTGGTTTTCTTCAGTTGTTATTCCTCAATTTTAAGCTCAGTTTTGTTACTCTGGAGTAGGTTCTGAGTTCATTGTAATGCTCGGTTACATTTCTAGACCATTTAAAATTAAAGCAACACATTAAACGCTCCTGCACCGAGAGTAAACTAAAGTTTAGATATTCACCTTATGTAACTTTGTTTAGAGAGTCATATTTCTATGCCATTGTATGGCTGTAATGTTTAACAATCTTGTTTTGGTCTAATCTACTTCTATTTTTAAAATTTGACAAATATTTTTCCTGCTGTATAAACTACGCGGGTCATATTTATTTTTTTAATTAAAAAAAAATTAAAATAAAGAGTTTTGTTTTTCTCATTTAAAATAGGGCCTTGTCATAACATGGCGGATGTCCATTAATAGAAATATAATATGATCTATATTTTCTTTTTTTAAGGACAAATTTAATAGAAAATTAATAAAAGATACGAGTCAATACGTACATGCAATGGCGTCAATAGGGAATGCGAAGGGGCGCCAGGGGTCACACCATCATGGATGACACAAAAGTCTAAAATTTTACTGTGTATGATTTTATGTCAAAAAAGATACATTATTTTTTCACATAGAAAATAATACAGTCCCAACAAAAGAAACTACCATAAAAGAAATTAGGGAAAAAAAGGAAAGAAACGGTGGTACCAGATAGAAAATTTTAAAGGCTGTATATGAAAGAGGCTGTGTCATTTGTTTTAAATGAAATAAAGACAACTAGACTTTGACATACCTACACCACAGGGTAAGCCAATGAGACGAACCACACCTCACTATTCCCTCCACCACAGTGGGAACGGGGGGGGGGGGGGGATAAGATTTTTCTTTAAAAAATACATCAAAAGATGGGTTTAATTTGTTGCTGTTTTTAGCGGGAAAATTGTGTATTAAATGTCTTTGAGTTAATACTTGTGTTTTATTTATATTCATTAAATGCCTGCAAAAATGCAAAAATCTGTGTTAATGTAATGTACTCTAAGAAACTTTATTTCCTCGAGCATAGGTACTTTATTTGGTAATATCCTTTTACACAACATTATCTTCGCACGAAAACATTTCAGTCATGTCAATTTCGTGTGAAACAAATTTCACCGATAGATCGCTTGATGCGTACGTTCAGTAGCGGTAGTAAAGTAGACACCCTAATGTCAAATTATGTGTGTTCCCGTTATTTGACAGTGGAAGACGCGGAGGAGTTCTATAGGTTAAGTCGTTAGGGGGTTGACAACACGAGCTAACGCCCTGGGTGACAACAACCCTAGTGACGCCTCTGCGTAAATGTAGGTATATTGAGAAGGATGTATCTCATCAATTGTTTGTGAATTCTTCGTTTGTTTAAGACAGCTTATTGGACTTTAAAAAGGGAAAACAGTTTCTTAATTTTACTACGCTAACAATTTTGAGAACATAGTGATTCGAATGTATTTAGATCTATGCCTGAAAAAAAAATGTCCGCTAAAATGTCATCTAAAAAAAAAGAACGTTAATCATTGAGCTATGACGCTTTCCGGTTTAAGAAATGACAAACCCTAACAAAGGGGATTTTTATCCCGATAAGCCTTGTACCGTCTTGTACCCCACAATTTGGAAAATATCTTTTTTTAAGATGTTAGTAGATTAGTCAGAAGAAATTAACACAAAACGAAGCAAGATATTAACATCAGTTTTGAGTGCTATACATGAAAATTTTACATGGAAAATTAAAGTTAGACTTATAGAATTATATCGGTGGCTCTCCATCCCAATAAGTAAAATCAATGAGTTATTCATGTTGAAAATATCCTCTCATGAGGTACAATGTAATATTTATTTTTTTGTTGAACAAAAAATTATTCCAGAATGCCCCTTTCATACATTTTTTTTCACACTGGGCCGTGTTTACTCTTTTGGCTGATAATCCAGCTCCCGTCTCGCGATGCCAAAGTCGTCTGCAAGCTGACATTTAGGCGCCATTGCTAAAGCCAAGTAAAGTCAGAATCCTGCCAATTCCGGTGCATTGAAAATATTGATCAATAGAACGGATTCCGTCCAGAAAATATTGTTCAATGATAATACTGGACAGTTTGTGGATTAGTAAATAGATGGAGCATCTTGTTACTGTCTGATTACAACGTACACAGATAAGACACGAGAGAGATATTATGGGCCTGACATTTTTTTTAATGGATTAGTTAAGTTAACAGACAGTATATAGCGTTATAAGTCAGATGACATAACATGAACAAACTCTATTTTACCTCCTGACAATCAGCAACCAGTGCCGACCAACGACTACTATTCAAGGTATGATATGGACAGAAGACCGGAGAATGGCGGGATATCACCGAGATTTGCACGGAAGTTTACGCCATCACCCTCAACACCAAGTGGAGACAATACAGAAAGACAGTTTTTACGAGTATTACAGAAGGTAATCATTTATTATGGACAAAAATTAAAGTATTAAAAAACAATATTGTGTAATGAAAATACTATAAAAATGGATGACAGCAAAATATAAACACACACACACACAAACAACAAAATAAATCTTATATAAAATAGGAAGAAAATGGGTAGAAATGATGGAAGCAGGCAACATTATTTTTTAAAGCAAGGTTGTTGATTCTTTCAATTATATAATATTAATTATTTTGTTGCATAAAAACGTATTTCTCATAAAGGCAGCTAAAACAACTTAACGTATGTCTTAACGTGTGTCTCAGGTCTACCAGACGATCGAGAAGAATGAGATGAGGCTGGAGGACCAGGACAGGAAAGAAGCCATCAAAGTTGAGTGGCAGCAGTTGGCCCTCATCATCGACCGCCTGCTCCTGCTCATCTTCGTCGTCGTCACCATCGGCATCACCCTCGCCCTCATCTTGCCGGGCTACTACGCACAAATGAAAGACATCGAATGATGAAACAGTTTCCGCCCATGACACGAACACAACCGGTTTTTCAAGTTGCTTTTGCAGTTCATGTAGGCAACTTTAAAACCCCTGGGGAATAACTGGGATACAATTTCATATATGCAAACTAAAGATTCCATTTTCGCTGGAAAACGTAGTGCCGAAAACAACTGCCGCATTAAAATTGAGACAACAACTTCATTGAGATGTGGGCTTTGAGAACAATAGATTGGGCTTATTGTGATATTTGTTGATTACTGAGGGAGAATTTCATGACAAAGAGCTTGGAGGGAAATTGAGTGGTGTGAATAATGTGAGATATATTCACTATTCTTCACATATAAAAATACACTTCTGAAATTCTGTGATGCATGACAAAATGATTTCAAGGGATTGTAAATGTGTTGTGGACTGAAGATCTTAATCCGAAACTGTGATCAATTCTGTATCATTCGTAAAAAGATGTTTCAGTTATCTATATTAAACTTAGGCGACTATAAAGCTATTTGCCTTTCTTTAAAGGAAACCCACCTTAATATCCAGGGAAAACAACGACCTACACAGTGCCGGAATCGGCTGCAGACAATTGACGAATTATTGAATGCAACAATTGCTCTTGTCCAATCAGAACTGTGTGAATGCTGAATAACGTACCAGCTAATAAGAAATGTTTATTGAAAATCTAACTGCATTATTCAATGCCTAACAACCGTCAAATTTTAACTTATAATCTTGCTTTTTTAACACATTTATTTACTCCAGTTTTGTATTTTGTAAATAAATGCATTAAATTTAAAGTGATTCATGTGTAAGATATCAAGATAATTTCTTTTACAAAATAAGCATTGTCCAAATCTAATGACTATTTTCCTTATTATTTGTTATTATCATTCCCATGACACTTGGTTAGATGACCCTAGCATAATGTGTAGTCCTCTTTAATGTAAGTAACATTATAATCCAAAACATGTGTCATATTATAATGTAATAATGCGCCTGTGGCATATTTCTGTCAATAAATAATGTTTGCATGATCCAGTCATACCGTTCTTGTGCAACCCCTATGTGTGAGGCGAAATTGACTTTATAATATGGCTTTTTTTTTTGTTTATTGGTGTGTTTAATTTTATATTAAATACGGGGAAAAAATATCTAGACATCAGAATATATCTAATATGAGAATATGCCGTTTTTTTCGGAGTTTATATCAGATGGAACTGTCTAAAGATCTCGTCAATAAACTATAAGAAAACACCATAATTTTCACGCCGAAATAACGATTTTTTTTAAAGTTATATTTTGAAAAGACACTCACATGAATGCTGGACTATTGCAAAGTAATATATCAGTCTATGCCCGTAATTAATCATATGTTTCTTTAGTAAAAAAAAATAACATTTCATTATACGATGTGACTGGGGGATAAAACGTAACCAGGACACCATAGTTTGTCTCTTTGTTTTCAGATGACTACAGTCCTTAAATTGAATTTCAGTTAGTTAATTGCGGGCTAACTTTCTGTAGCGAAATCTATCCTTTCGTTTTATGTTTGGCCAACATCGATATTGAGATAACTAGCTCGAATGAAATCAGAAGGAATCTAAGTTGCACTCGAAATGTATTATGTAGTCTATCCACATCAACCTCTCCTGTCCAAAGATATAAATTACCTTACTTTCTGCAACAGTGCAGATTGTTTCCCTCTCCGAATCTTAAACATTCGCAAGATGAATTTCATACTTACTACCTTTTTGTCTCACTATCAAATACACAACATAAAGTTATAAAAACCTGAGTAAAAACGACACATAACTTGTTTACTCTGAATAAAAACTTAAACTTTCATCTTGTTGTTGCGAACAATTTGATCTAACAATTATAACTCTTGTAAATTGAGGTTTTAAATCTTGGCACAAACTCACTAGCATCTAACACTCTGTGCACATTATTTTGTCTGGTGCTCAAGTTATCATACATTTACTAATCATCAAACCCTTTTTTTTAATCATGAATAGTTCCCTGACAAATTAAACCGCTTTCAAAGTAGCAAATAATGTACAATGAATTTGTTCTTACTCCTGCCACTCTTTCCCCATAACAAAAAATAATTTTTAAAATTAATGTAAAAGAAAAAAAATTTTTTAATCAAAATAAATTAATAACTTCGATGTCGTATGTTCACTGACAATGTTGAGAGTTTATATTTTCTGATATTTGCTAACATCCCCGCTGAAACCATAACGTAATAGTATGTCAAACACATACTCCACTGCAAGCACCTAATTCTGTTATGAAAATATTGGTCAAGAAGTTTTCTGAGGAGCCAAAGTCGTCTTGAGATCAGTATAGGATCTACTAATTTTGTTGTAAGTTGTTTTTTTTTAAATTTGTCTTACGTTCTCATATATTAAAACTGTGACGTTTATTAATTTGAAATATGATCAGCATTTATTTCAATGGATCTTGTCCTTATGTCTCTGGGAGCGGGCTCCCATGTTTTATTATAAAATTATAGCTTATCTCATTTCTTATCTAATTGCTTTTTTTAAATTTAAAAAAACATAATTCACCACCATCATAAGTCATTTATCTAAATTTAAAGCATTAAATGTAAATTATATATTTAACGTTATAAAACCATATGTCTCTACAGGGTTCATATGTAGAGTTTTAAAAATCGATTCGCTGTGTTAAACATAATATTTAACATTGTAATTCAGTTCGTTGCGTTTCCTTGCATAAGATGACCGGTGTAAAAGACCGCTTTTCTTGTAGACATTTTAAAGTTAGCCATGGCTCAAAGGATTCGAGAAAATCTATTGTATGAAGCTCGAAAGCCATTAATTTTTATTTGCCTTTTGCCTGTCTGTGTCTGCAATCACCACAAGATCCCATGAGGTCAACTGAGGTTAGATTTTCCCCGGAAATTGCCAATGACACTTTTGTGGCATATGGATAGGCTTAGCTCGACAAGATTTTGAACTGAATACGTGTATGCTAATTTTTGACGCACAAAATATTTAATTTATGCCTAGGAAAATTTTTTTTATTTATGTCACTGGGAATCTGTTTGAAATTGACAGAGAAATCATTTTCCTACAGCTAAGTAATCTCCTTTGAAATTTTATGAAAATGCAAGATAAATAAAAGCAGACGAAAATCATCGTAACTTTATTTACAATTATAATCCCTATAATTCGAAGATTTTCTTGGATTGATTTTTTCCTCAATCAAATCGTAAAATGAGCTTTATCAAAAACATAAAAATATTTCTTAGATATGAAATGAGTGAGGTTTATTTAATGGAAAAAAAAAGAAGCAAGAAAATGTATTATTTCAAGTCCTTTAATGTAAACAGTTGGTTTTTTTATTTTTATTTTTTATTATTATTATTTTTTTATGAACATGACGGGCAGCTGTCAAGACAGATGGCTTGAAGATTCTTAGTATTAGCTTAAACCCAAAAGTAAATGTGCAGAACACGAAACTGATTTTATGACGAGGCGTTTTTTTTTTAATTATTATTTTATTGTTTTTTTAAAGACTGTCTAGAATGTTATTTCTTTTAAAACATGTCATCACTTTTTCAGCAGGAGGAAATTGTAAGCTGGCTTGATTCAGCGAAATAATAAGGAACTGTATGGTTCATCATTGCAAGGTTGGTGCGCGTTGAAAAGAAACCTAAAACGACTCCGCCCCCCCTCCCATCCCGCCCCTACCCAACCCTTGGACAACCGATTTTTACTGATTAACATCCAGATGTTTGATTAATAAATTGATTGAACATAAGAAAAAGAATGTGTTGAAGAACATTAAAATTTTTGGAATCATGTCTAATATGTGAACATGTACTGATGCAAATTTGATGTCTACATTCTGGAGAACAAGAAATACATACTAATACAAACACCTTTGGGAGTTTCTTAAAAATTTATTTATATAACTGTTAAATAATGTCATTAAAATCACCGGTATCCACCTATGTTAAGGTACCCTCTTTTATTTTTACATTTTTATTCCAGGATATTGGCAGCCTCAGGGGCCGTCCATAAATGACGTCACGCACCTAGGGGGGGAGGGGGTCCCACTTTTGTCACGATGCGTGACGTGGGGGAGGGAGAGGGGTTGAAGAAATGTGACATCACATCGAAAGGGTAACTTTAAATAAAACTTCCACTGAAATATTTGGTCACTTAAAATTTATTTAATGACTTTTTTAAAAAATTCAATGCTTCTCAAAGTGCCCGTCGATAGGCTATCAGACGCCCGTTGGCGTAAGTTAAAAAGACACGAAAATTAAATATAATTATAATTCTTAAGTTTGAGAATTCACAAGAGAACATAGGAAATTGTAACCCTGCGTCGTTTCATGTTGACATCAAAGCTTTTGTGATGTAGCCGCAGTTTCGTTCACTCGCGGCAGGAGTCTGCGAACTTTTTTTTTCCGT
>MUZC01004758.1:714419-746542 GCA_002072015.1 Radix auricularia | reverse complement strand
GGGGGGTCGACGATTTTGTGACGACGCGTGACGTAGGGGGGAGGGGGTAAAAAATCGGCCAAAATCGCGTGACGTCATTTATGGACGGCCCCTAAGGTATCCTTGTCGAAATTGGCACGCAGACTGATTTTCAGTGGCATGCCCAAAAAAAATTGACTAAGGCAATAAAACAATCTGTATACAAAGTTCTGTTACTGGCGCACACTTAAAATTAGAAATTCTGCTTTGACAAATATTACCAAAATTTTGCTACAGAAATATAACGAGTATTTAAAGCAAACAATGTCATCCATAGCTTACTTTAAAATGACAGAACATTGAAGGAGAAAGAAATATAAAAAAAACGATAGAGAAAACAGAATAGTTACAAGCTTTATTGTTTTAAAAATCGGATATGTGTGATACCTGTGTATGCCTCTCTAAATGAAGCGAAAAATAAAGATTCAAGTAAGAAATGGTGAACATCAAACAATGCCCATTAGAGATACCAAGGAGAAAAGAAATTACAAAAATATTCAGCAGATGAGGTAACTCTCAATCAGAAAAAGTAAATTTCAAGCAGAAAGAATTCAAGTGGAAAGGTAGGTGTCATGCAGAAAGGGTGTTGAAAAATGAAAAGGAATATTTCTTGTAGAAGATGACAGTTTAAGCAGAGAATAAGTCATAAACGAAAAGGGATAATTTGGAGTAGAATGCAAGAGAAGCAATTCGTTGCAATAGAGAAAATTAGAAGATACACAAACAGATACACTATAGTCTCAAGCCTATGTGAATTGCAGCAAAGCTAGCCAATAGAGTTATTATACTATACATTGGTCAAGCCGGGCCGCTCTAACCCATGGCAGGGCTGACCACGGGTTGCTTTCAACCTCTCTATACAAGTATTTTTTATTAAGCAGCACTGCAATGTTATAAGCAATGGAAGCTCCTATACCTCAAGATAGTCACCCTGTTTTCATGTACAATCTGCAGAAAAGGTGTAAATAATAGAGTCATTAAAATATGAGTTAACATATCAGGGAATAAAAGTCTAATTAAAAAGATGCATCTAAATAAGCCTGAAGGGCACCCAATAACTCAAAATTGAATTTTGAAATGCTATTATTTGAGGAATTTTGTTTTTGTTTTATATTCCAACTTAAACAAACGACTACCATCGGCTTTAAGTTATAAAGAAAATGATAGAACTACGAGAAAAGAATACAAGACTCCAAACTCATGACACCCATATTTTTCTCTTCTGGACACCTGGTCATTTAAGTAATCTGGTACTGGATTGGAATGATCGTCGCTAACTTGAAATAGAGAAATGGTTTATTTGTCTAGACAACTTCATTTGCATGAAGAATCATTCCCGGCTTGAAACAGCCGACAGTATTTTCTTGGAGTCAACATGTTTGTTTGTTGTTGTTATTTTTCAACAAAAAGGATTATTTATTGATCTATGTAAATGAGCCGTATGCTAGGTAGCCATTTGCTTTGCTGAATTCAGGGACTAATAAAGTCACCGCCAACAAACCACAAACGTTTTCTTCAAGAGGTCCAGAATAAATCAGCACTTCCTTTGGGAGTAAAAGATAAAGGAATTTTAGGAGGGGGGGGGGGGTGATAGATGCTGAAATGATATAATTTTATAAGTTCTGAATTACCAAGGGCGAAATAAAATTAAATTAAAAACAAATAAAAAATTTTTTAAAAATTTAAAAAGTAGCGTGTGTGCCAGGACCTGATCTTACAGTTTAGTGTTTGTATCTTGCAGTTAATAATTAATTTTTTTCTTTTTAATCGCTTGAAAACGAACCAAACCTCCAACGTTTGTTTTATCGCCGAAAAATATCATGTCTCTCCTACGTCATCATGCCCCACAGAGATCCACAAGATATGTTGTTGGTTTTTGTTGTTGTCGTTATTCCTTGCAAGGATTAAAATGTTTGCTCTTCTATCGGATTTCCAACATATCTCTCCCGGTATGAAATGCTAATAAAAATGCTAGTATACCATACAATTTGAAACCTTCACACAGTCCCAAACCATGACAAAGTATACCACACCATTCAAAATCGTCCATTCCCTCCTAAATCATGACAAAGCATACCACACCAGTCAAAATTTTCCAGTCCCTACCAAATCTTGACAAAGTCCCCCCACACACTAAGTGTATACAATTAATGAGTATAATATAATTGCTATGTTTTATTGTATTGACCAATTAATACATTTCAAGAAGCCAGTATCACTTTTAATAAACAACATGAAAATGAATACATATAGTTTTATTCATTTTATAAAATTGCATAAATGCATATATGCATAAATTAATAACAGTTTGCTTTTTTTTTTTTTTTTTATAAAGTTGAACTCACAATGGATGTGATATGACAATACATAAAGAAGGTTTATTTACTGCAATATTTTGTTTGGTTGGGTTAGATTGAAGAGTAAGTCCACAAGTTGGGTTAGATTGAAGAGTAAGTCCACAAGTTGGGGGGATTAATTGGTCAGGACAGAGCTCACAGCTAAACAACCTGGATACAAATAGGGACTCAAACCTTTGGCATGCAGTCCAGCCACCAAAACAATGGTCCCTTTGTTGACACTGACCAACCTGGCGAACAGATCAAGCAAGTTGTCAAGGTGCCAGCTAGGGCTTTCAGAAGCTTTTTTTTTAAAAAAGCCATTAAAATCATTTACATTAGAGTGTGTATTTGTGTTGAGATTGGTGACAGATTACTTCACTTGTATTCATGTTTTTCTCCTGAAAAGGTTGTAACTCTTCTAGTTTCAATGCTTTGAACTTGCTAATGACAGTGTAATTTAATTTAAAAAACTAAAATATAAACAACACTAATTAATCATGGCAGATATAGGTTTCATATTTTTTTTTGTACAGCTACACCTAAAGTATAAAATTTTAATTTATTTACATTTAAATTTGTTACAATTTCCTTTTTTCCTCATGATTTAAAGATTAAAAAAGAACATTTACATCCTTTGTCAAGTTCATTCTAATCATTAAAAACTGTAGTTTCTGCTAAAATTCAGCATTAAAAAAAGTAAATGTAGTTTTATGCATTATATATGAATATATAAAGTCGAACTTTCTAGATTAAGTGTCTAAAAATATATATATATATATTATTCTTAATAAAATTTGTATGAACATATTTGAATTGTGTATGTAGATAACAGTATGAACATTACTATGAACGTAGCCTTGAAGAGGTGACCCTTTTTTCCCTTATGAAATGTACCTTAATTGTTCAACAAATAATTCAAAAATGTGAAAACATGGATTTTAAAAGATTTTAAATAGTATCAAACATGAAGTACAGAATTTAATTAATTTTTAAAACTTTCTTAGCACTGTGTAAAGAGTATAATGAAAAATATCATTATTTTAAGCACTCTTATTAAAGAATTTAAAAGAAAAATAATTCTTTAGGATTTGGTCTCCAATATTTTCTCCATGAACTGAGACATTAAAAAACACAACTTTTCTAATCACTAACCAGAGTATCACAACACATTGGAAATAAGAACTTCTTATTAAAGATACCAACAAAAGTTTAAACAATAGCTGAGAAGGCAAAAACTTAGGGTCGACAACTCTCCCGCTTTTGCCGGGAGTCTCCCAAAATCAGCTTTCATGTCCCGTTTCCCGGTTAATTATGGCCCGGGGAGAAAGCATGTGTAATAACAATGTAAACAAAAAAAAAATAAACAAACACCTGTTACAAAAGAGCTCAAGGGAAGAAACGGCTGTGTCGCATTTGTGTAGTTTTGAGATATTCAAGTTTTTAAAGCTCAAAATTATACATATTTCTTATAAATTAACTAAATATATATTTATTTTTGATATGGTCATATACATAATATTTTCATAAAACCTCATTCAGAACATACTATTTTTGACCCTCCATCAGATACAAGGGGTAACTAAACAATTTCACAAATGTTACATAGCCATTTCTTCCCATGTGGTCTTCTTGTTTACTGTTTGCAATTCTATGATCTCCTGGGTTCGAGGTTGTGGGAGTTGGTAACCCTACAAAAACTTCATTGCTAAGTAGTATTTTTTAAGCCCCCAAGAAATAGAAATAAAATCTATTTGCATATATTATGTAAGTGCAAAATAAAAATCTTTGCATTTTCATAATTCTTCAACAAATATACAAGCAACACTATTTACTTAAAACAAATATGAAACATTTGTAAAATTATATTTGACATACAAACACTATATTTAGATTGCAAATTCACTTGTGAAAACAAATGGAATGTAAACAGTAACAGTAAATTTTTTTATTTACAATTGGTTTTAAAAATGCATCAGTAGAAAGTCAAATAGCTAAAGGCATTGAGTGGCGTATGGTCAAACTATAGTCTGAACTCCATACAGTTCTTTTTTCTGTGTTTGGTCCAAATCTGCCAATCGTGGTTTCCGATTGGACCTCTTTTGGGATGATGTGTTTTGATTGGAAGAGGAAGAAGGGGCCTCATGTCTATTAACTTGTGTGTATGTCACTCCACTCTCTGGATTTGAAATGGCATGAGGACCACTGTCAGATATCTGCAGATCATACTGCATCTCTGCATTTACACCCTGGGAATCAAAATAGCTTGTGAAGAGATCTTTATTGACAGGTATTGAACAGCTCTGGTCTGAACCCCCCTCCGCAATCAAGCTAGATCGAAGTGTCGAGTCACTTGACGGGGGTACAGATTGGACAGAGCTGTCCCTCAGCACAGAGTCAGAACCACTGCTGGAGGTCCTGGTTTTATCTGCACAGTGACTACATTTCGGACCTCCATCACAAAAGACTTTTGACACCTTGGAGTGTTCTTGTTGATGAGCATCATCACTAAGGTCAGAGCACTCTTGGCAGGATTCTGCTCTGTGATCTCTGCTAGAGGCAGCAGAGTTGTTGATATTTTTTGAGGATGGATTAGATAGGTGCAAGCTGCAAGCTGATGGATTGTAGGGAGACTTGGCTAGAGTCAGGCTCGTCGGATGGTCCACTTCGGCATTGTGTATTCTAACTTTGGGTTCTGTGTAAGATGAGGGCTCAGGTTGGGCTGGAGCAGTTTTTACTAGTTTAACGTTTCTGTCCTCTAACTTCTCCAACACTCGTGTCATTTGAAGTTTTTCCAGTACACTTGGTAGTTTTTGCAAAAAAATCTCGTGGCCATGTCGACGTAAACATTCTTCAACCAGTTCTATTTGTAATATGTCACTTGCAGAAAACCTTTTTTTTTTTAAAGACAAAAACAAACAAAAAATATTGTAAACCTATTTTTTTTAAAAACAATCATAAATAAAATTTAGTCTAATAAAATTATCTTCAGCTTACAGAAATGATTTTCAACCTGCCAGAGGGATTAAGCCATAACAATGAAATATCTAGGAAGAATGGTTTATAGCCATTGCTTTGTGCTAATATGTATTTATTTGAACTACTTTATATAAATAACAAGATGACTAACAAATGTATCTTATGTTTAGAATTAACACAAATGAGTTGGTATTATGGCTTACTAATCATTTTAGTTAATAACAACTTAAGAGTGTTAGTGTTAAATAATATCACTGAAACAACAACATGAATAAATTCAGATGTAGTACTATCTGCTTGGTCATTTCAATGGGAAAATAGAAATTAAGTTTCAGCTCACTACTGCCCAATCTTGAATTTATTACACTGCCAATTTCAAATGCTTAATTCTGCAATATAATTCTTTCTAAATCTTGTAAAAAACTTTTTTAAAAATCTGTATAACCCTAAACCTCTGCAAAATTGTAGAAAAGACAAGAAAATCAGGTAAAACAAACAGTGATTATTGGCATGAATAATTTTTTTGCATCATGTGAAAAGATATTTTGAATAATAAAGGCACAGATGTGTGAGTATGGATAAATATATCGTGTTTTCCATTCATTTAATACTTGTTTTTAAAAAAAATGTTTATTTTGAAGAAAAAAAACAACACATAAATAATAATTATGTCTTAGATGTAAACTGACAATCTCTTAAATCACGGGTATCTGTTTTACTGAAGTGACAACATTTTAGTGCTAATATAGAGAAACCACAATTAAATCAAGGTTCCCATTTTTAGAGATGTGTTTTTTGCATGTGATGGAATTGTTTACGCATGCAACTTGACTGAGTTTGGAGACTGTGTGATTTGTCTTGTGATATGAACTTGTACTTGTGTAGTGAAGTGAACTGAGAGTCATTTTACATGTAAAGCGAATGCAAATAGTTGTTCAGTTGTAACACAGACCACAGACTGGTGTCTTGATTCTTGCAGTGCACTTGGAATACATAAAAGTTAGAAAGATCTCTAAAATTAAGATTTTATTAAATACCTGAATAAATAACCTTTAGGATTATGGTACCCCAAAATAGTTCCTCCTATTTTTAATGAATACAGTACATCAATTTTTTTTAACACTACTCGAAAACACTTATCATCTTATTGAGAATATGCATGCTGTTTTTAAAGCATACTCCTAATTTGAAAAGAAAAACAAAGAATCCATTGAGACACAAGCTAGAGGCAGACATTGACACCCAAGAATGGATACACTTTACACAAAGGGGAGAGAAAACTGCAGGACTGAGATGAATGGAAAGTTCTAAAGACTGTTTGCTCCTAGTGAGGTAATAGGCATAAGTTAAAACTAACAAATAAAAAAGAAATTTAGACTTACTTTTTTCTAAAATTTCCAATATCTCTGGTTGTGATACCAAATTCCTGGCAGACTCTTTCTGTCTCTCCAGGGTCCATCACCTCCGACAAAGTCCTTTTAATGTCAGCACGATGAAACTCTTGGATTTTGGATGCCTCCTGCAGTTTTCAATGCATTAATATGTTGGGAGGAATCCAAAGCTAATAGGTGTATATGTTAATTTTGAGCAATTCTGGCTGTAAAGCCAAATTTATTTTAAGAATTTATTGAAATGGGGAACCAGCAGATGAAAAATATGGCGCAATAATTAAATAGCCTCATTGAATGTAAAACTAACATATGGCGCAATAATTAAATAGCCTCATTGAATGTAAAACTATGATATGGCGCAATAATTAAATAGCCTCATTGAATGTAAAACTAAGATATGGCGCAATAATTAAATAGCCTCATTGAATGTAAAACTAAGATATGGCGCAATAATTAAATAGCCTCATTCAATGTAAAACTAAGATATGGCGCAATAATTAAATAGCCTCATTGAATGTAAAACTAAGATATGGTGCAATAATTAAATAGCCTCATTCAATGTAAAACTAAGATATGGCGCAATAATTAAATAGCCTCATTCAATGTAAAACTATGATATGGCACGATAATTAAATAGCCTCATTGAATGTAAAACTAAGATATGGCGCAATAATTAAATAGCCTCATTGAATGTAAAACTATGATGTGGCGCAATAATTAAATAGCCTCATTGAATGTAAAACTATGTAGTTAGAAAAATGACAGTATAAACTATTTTCAAGATAACTCTTTGTTACATGTCCTACATGAGTTCCTGTGACTTTGAGATCTCTGATGTAAAATGTCCTGATGAGGTCATCACTGTCTTCTCTCATTGCTGTCTCATAGTCTCTTGTTGACTCGTGAGCATGCATAATATCAATGCAGCATTGGAAAACTGTGCTTGGCATTTGATTGGGCACATTTTCCAGAGCCCACTCTACACGTATGGGATCTGTTTGTCGGCAGCAGTGGACAATTTCACTTAGTTTTCTAACCTAGTATGAAGGAATTTAATGAAGGAATAAACATTTAAAGATACTTACTTACATACAAAATGCAATTAGCTACAATATATAATTAAATTATTAAGGTGCCTTAATGTCATAGATAAATGTAAAGGAATTCTTTTAACAAAATTCTCATATACTCAACAGGAAAAATTTGCTGATTTTTTTTCCCGAACAAATTTTCTTATAATTTTATTAAATAATTGCCAGATGATTTATGAATGAAATATAAATGAGCCTAATGACAGTGTGTCCTAAAAAAAACAACAACCCAAAAACAGCAACCAGTTATTTACCTGCAATGGTTTAAACAAAGGCCACTTGCTGTTTGGTCTACAGATGTGCCTCCAGCTGGCGCGATCCTTGTCCTCACCCATAGGTTCCATCTTCATGACCAGTCGACTTTCAGAGGAGGCAGAGTCCAGTAACGGTACTTGCATGTCAGTCAACAGTTGCCTGTCCACATCAGATTCTAACTTGCGAAATCTCTGAATTGAAAAGTAATAGCTTTGTATACAATTGGTTGAAATAGAATTTTAAATTTTTTTTAGACTTTTAAGAAACAAGTATTTTGTTAAAATTTAATTCAATCACCAGTTAAAATTCTTTTAAAAATATTTTATTGTGTAAATCAAAAATATATATAAAAAGATCAGTTGGTGCAATTTTTCTAAAGATTTTCAACATAATTTTAATTGACGAAACAAAATGGTTAATTATTTTACTTATAAAATCACTTTTTTTCTTTTACAGTATAAAATCACTTAAACAAATTGTGTTCTTCCAAATAATGCCGAACTATGTTTTAACTTCATATCAGAAAGTCAAAAATAAGATTTGCATTACTTGTACAATCAAGATCATTGTTAAAAGCCTATGAAATAGAGTTTGCATGAATGCTAAATTTCAACTGACTCCAAATGAGAAAACATCTAAGTCAGTTATTGTCTGGTAACTCTTTTTTCACACCATGAGCTTATTTTGAAATATTACCTCTAAATAGTCTCTTATAGTCAGCCTTCTATCCCAGATGTAAAGCATAACCCTAACTTCTCTACGAGTGGGATTCATCTGTACATGGGACCCAAACACCATTGTACATATCGATGGAAGGCTTGATGTTTCACATAGTGAACAAAAATAGCCACTGTGGAAAAGCACACGCATCATAAAACTTATTAACAGAATTACTATAGAGTACATCCTTTAAACTGTCTGTGTACTACTTTAAATCAATCCTAGATGCAAATGTCATTGGTGAGGCTTTGGGTTTAAATGTTGATTAGCCCATGTTAAATGTGTTGAATTAAAAATATCAAAAATACCTAAAATGTTTAGTAGTTATGTCTATGGAGTGTGCATCTGAACTTTTTTCCCAAAATCCATCTTGATTTTTGTCATCATTCACTTTGGTTTTAAAGGGCAGACATCTTAAAGATAAAACCCGACCTCTGTCATCAGTTGTGAAAGTATATACCTGTATTAATTTTTTAATAATAGTTTAGAGCATTTGAAGAAGAAAAGTGAAATTCAATGGAATTTAAAATCATTTAATGTTGTTTTTTTTTCTATTTAACTTCACTAACACAACCAATTAATATACATCTAAAAAATCTTTTTGAAATATCTAAAAAAACACATTTGTTTTAATAACAATTTATTTTACCCAGGAATATAATTAACAATAAAGTTGTGAAATTTATCATAAAAAGCTTGAATTAAATCAAGAAATTACAATTTCAAATTTAGACTTCCACAAAATTATGTAACAAAATACTTCAATCTGCAAGTTCTTTAATGTCATTGAGAGTAAGAGAAACTTTTTTTGAAACTTGAATTTCTTACTTTAATGTGACTGATTTCAAAGTCATCAGGTAGCGAATGTGGCATTTGAATACAAAGAGGTCGCTGGAAATGAGCAGATGGTTCAGCATGGTACTCCACTAATGGGGTGATCAGACTTTCACCAGCTGGAAACTCAAACTGAACATTTTTAAAGAAAGGTTAGATTATGAGATGATAATGGATTTTTCTCTGTGAAGCCAAAAGTCACCAATAACTAACTATGATTTTTGTCAGGACTAGTAATTTTTTAGATATCAGTCTTGTTATTTCTCTGTTAATCTCAGTCATTAGTTGTGAAATAAACTTTCTAATTAGCCATAAGGTCATCTATAAAGAATAAGTGACGGACTGACATCGTCAATCTTAGTTTTTTTAAAAGGGGATTTGTGGGAAATGATCTTATTATTTGATAAATGCTTATTTCCTTGGCAGGGAATGGGGAATTTGAATACATAGAGGTTGATGGAAATGAGCAGTTGGTTCAGTATCATACTCCATGTCAGTTACCTTTTTTCTTATCTCCTGTGTTTCTATAAACACGGCTCCAAAAATGTCAACAAATTCCCCTCTTGCTACAGCATTGCTAGGCACATGAAGAGCTATATCTGAATTCTTAGCTTGCATGGTGCCACCGTTGCTACCAAAGGAGCCACCAAAATGCCATTGTGTACCAAATACTGAAGAAACAAATATCAGAAAATCAATAATTTATTAAATAAACATAAATGAATGAGGAGATGCTCTTAAAATTGAGTTTTTGATCAAGGAAATACAAGTCCTTGTTTGTGCATAGGAGAAGGCTTTCGTAATTACTTTTTTTAGGTTGTTTCCACATTCCTTCAATAATTAAGTTAAGCTAGAAGGGTATTTATTTTTTTAATACAATAAAAAGTTTATAAAATATTATTAAAAACTAGAGTCTTCATAACTTGAATCATTCACACATAAAGAAATGTGTATGAAAGAAATTTTATAATACTGATTTAAAACTTAAGGGCTGTGCATATCATATCTTAGTTACTAAAAACAGCCCATCAAGCAAAGGAGGCCACAATGTATCAAATTTTCATCTACTAAAAAATACCTAACAAAACATGCATTTTTGTAACACATTTATTATCTTATCTTATATATTACAGACACTCCTTCTGTACAGAAGATTATTGCTTCCTACGCATATCTATGGTTTGTGTTTAGTCCTGTATTCTTATTAGAGTTTTAAATGATGATAAAGTGTTGGCTTTCCTGGTTTCTGCAGCAACCCATTCCACGCCCGAATACCGGACGGGAAGAAAGAAAACTTGTATGTGTTTGTTCTTGCATATGGGATAAGAAAGGTGATTATATCCTTATGTCTATCTGAGGGTTGTATTAAGTTATCTTTGTGTTGTATTTCTAAATTATGAATCCCAAGTAGTGCTTATTTTGTGAAATTTGTTCTGATGTCTGACATTTGAATAGTGTTAACTCCCAAAGTTACACACCTTGTGAATTATTGTTTGAGATATTATTGTAGTGATTATTTATCCAAATTAAACTTCCGGTGTTTTATTTACTTACAAGCATGTACAAAGATATATTATGAAAATTAAATTTTTAAATTGTATACTCAAAGACTTTGTCAACTAAATCAAGTTGATTAAATAAATGTACACATTTTCATAGTATATTTGTGAATCATGGTGCCCTGCATTAATAAATTAACACTTCCTTCCCATGTTTCCAACTTGTTTTGCTCCCATATACTTGCCTGCCTCAATCTACTAATAAGCAATTATGATTTCGTTAAGATTTATTTTACATTTACCAAATAAATATTATTCAAATGCAGTATTGACTCAGCGATCGATATACATAATTCACCAAGACAAGTTAAACTGCGCGAATAAGCATAAGGAATGATTCTTGCTATTGTTGACTAATCAGTCTATGGTTGGCAAGCGATGGCAGGAAAGGTTGGGGGTGGGGTGAAGGGCAGGTAACATCAAACGTAGTGCGCAAGTCATGAGACCAACAATGCGTCTGCGATTCCCCCCCCCCACCATTCACTGTATTCAGGTTGTATTTAGTTATAAATATTTTAACAAATATCCTGAGTTCCACTGACATATCCTCATTGATCAAAGGGAGTAACTGAAAGGGAAACATTCAGAGAGTCAGCAACTCAGACTATAATTCCTTTATGACAACATTCAACTATGATCAATTGTATCAAGTTGTGAGACACTCACCAGTTTTACGCTTTGGCTCCGCCACATTGCTGTCAGTCTGGGTACCAAGGCTGGACTGGTAGCTTCCCAGTTCATTTTTGGGAAAAAACTTGAAACTCTTTGTCAACCACTCCAATTTGCCGGGTGGGGTGCTGAGTTCCGAGTGGATTGACAGATTGTCAGTACCAGCTCCAACATACTTTTCTGACGGGATTGTTGGGGGAATGCTAAGAAGAGGTCAAATCATTAATTCACATTGATTTTGTTCTTTTTACTACACAAAGTTTTTGTATATTACTACACATTGTTTTTGGGGTTTTTTTTACTACACATAGTTTTCGTTTTTTGCTACACATTATTTTTGTTTTTTTCTACACATAGTTTTTGTTTTTCCTACACATTGTTTTTGTTTTTTACTTTACACATTGTTTTTGTTTTCTGAGGTTGATTTTTTAAAATTTAATGATTTCAGCTATTTTATTTATTTAGAAGAGTGTATGATCTGTATGATCTTACCTTATGTAGCTTCGAGCTGAATGATGGGAGCTAACTTTTCGTACATTTGTATAGCTTTCATGGGAGCTACCACGAGCATCCGTTTTAATTTTTATTGGATCATTTTTCTGGTAATTTCTACCTCTTAACTCTTCATTGGAGCGTTTTCTGTATGAGTATTTTGGCCTGCTGTTCAATGATCTATCAGATTCAAGGTCATTGTTGACGAAGACATCTTCATAGCTTTAGTGGATATAATAAGTAGTTGTAAAAAGCCAATTCAGTTGGGAAAATAAAACAGTATTAAAAACAGACTACTAAAGAAATTAGACATTTTCTTATATATAGATTTACCTGATATTTCCTCTTTAATGTTAATGCATTGATTGTACATCCATTAAAGATTATGTTTGTCACACCACGAAAGCAAAGATATTATAATTGGCACCCATTTAGCGCAATAAAAGATGACTATGAGCATTGGCGGATGAAATCACAAAGCCTGAGATTTTTTCTTTACTTGGTAAATCTGCCTACCTAGGTGACAAATCAACTCACTTCAAGCATTTGGCTGGCAAAGCTTATCACCAGTGACGTGGGAGGAGTTCACGTATTTTTCATTTTTGTATAAGGTTATGGCACTTAAGTCTGGGTTTAAAGTCAGAGTTTGCTTTCCTTTGATGAGTGGACATCTTACCCTTATCACATCCGTGTTCTGAGGATGTCTTTGCCAGTCTGATTTTGCCTTTTTATTTTTCTGATTATCAAACTCCAGTTTAAACAACATAACACCCAACAAAGAATATGCATTAACCCTTTTGATATCATTGCCAAATTCCCTAATTCAAATCATGTGCACTTTGCTAATTGGTTTTTGTATATGAATTAGTCTATTCTTAAACAATGCGTCAGTGAATACTGTCAGCATTTCATTTACTTTTACTTTATAAAATGAGCCTGTTACACCTGCTGTTGATGACCTTGTTTTAAACATTCTAAAGCTTTGTTAAATATAATTTTAAAGGCTATTTGTTTAGATCAGTTTTTTTTTACTAGGGTAGCTTTTTTTTAAAAAGTCTAATTACAGCTAATTTTAAATTATGAGTACCAAAAGGCAATAACATCCTATATAGCTCCAAAGTCAAATTTTTTTAATGATTTGAATTTCTCAAATCAAGGACCTTGGTATCTAAGGGTTAAGTAGTCATATGTGTCCAGTATGTAATATTTGTTTTGTGCCCATATAATTTTAAAACCCTTCTTAAGCATTTTTTAAATTAATCCCTTAATTAATCTTTATAATGATAATCACAAATTTAAGTTGATTTAAACAAAGGTTTGAAAACTTAATTCTATCTAGCAAAGCTTGTACCAAACGTCCTAATACTCACATAAAATTATTCAAGTCTTTAAAAACAAATTGACAATAATACGCTTGATAAAACTCACCATCTATCAAATTCAATATTTCCACCTCTAAGTTTATCATCACTGCAAGGACGGAAAATGTGGCCTTTACGATAAGTCTCTGCGTACTCTGGTTGGCCATAACAGGAGCGAAGGATGGAGGAGGTTGTATCTGATGAGTGGGTGCTGCTTGCACTGCTAATCATCTTTACACGTGGGAGTGCTGAAAACTGTTGCAAACTATCTCGTTCATTTGTAATCCAAGTATTTCTGCCCCTGCTTTTACTTGAATTTGTGTCTAAAAGAAAAAGAAAATTAAACCCTTCATTACTTTTCTAAAAATGTTTAGGTTTTTTTTAATCAAAAAGCCTATGTTTACATTTATTGTAAAACGAAAAGGTATACCAAATTCAGATACACGTTTAAAATGTTCAATGCCATCAAAGCAACAGATTCCCAAACCTTGGGTCATCTTCATTTTAACTCAGTCTAACAGGTTGAAAAATATAGAAGTATATTTCCCTCTACAAATCTATCTCAGAAAGAGTTTTACTGTTCATCGATTGAAAAAAAAAAGTGTCCCATTTTATTTTGATAATAAAGATGAAGACTGCAATCCAGTTAAGAACAAAGATATTCAAATGAAGTTACTTTCTTCCATGTAGCAGATATGTCCCATTTTTAATTATGTTAACAATTAGCCATTATCAATAACATGTTTTCCTATACTTGTGTTTTAAATTTATTTTATATTCTATATAATGTTGAATGATCATTGAAGAAGTCCAATTGAATTTGCCAACTAATTTGCTGTATTTTTCAGGTTTTCCCACACCCAGTGTTATGCACAATAAAAATTTATTTTTGTATGTTTTCTTGAAGCCAGTCACTGAGGTAATATAATGTGTGTTCATATATTAATTTATTTAAGACAAGTGTGTCCAAACTTTTTGAAAAGAGGACAATGTTCCTCACAAACTAAAAATTTGCTGGGGCTTTTGGCATCATTCTTTTTTTGTAATCAAAACAGCGCAGTTAAGTTTTTCTCTTACTAATGTCCTTGTTGCAAAAAAATCCACAAATTTATTAATTATTTAAGATGCATGTCAATTAAAATTTTAACATGGGCCAAATATAGCCAGCAGGCCTGGCTCTGAACATCACTGAAATATCATTAAAAATAACAGTGGGCATTGGTGAAATCAAATTGAGAATATTCTTAGAGCACTTTCAAAAAGTTTGGAAAGACTTTGGTATCCACATTCCAGTTAGGTTTTAAATATAATCTTTAGTGGATTCATTTTTATTTTATTTTGAAACATTTATTTTAAATTTTTCTTTATACTATTCAAAATCCCTAAGCTATATGTTAAATGATGATGATGTTGATAGATGTAATTCACATCTTTTGAAAGAGAGAATTTTTTGTGTGTGCAAAGTGTAGAATTAAGCATTCACAGCATTCCACACTCAGAGACATACCAAGATTTCCTGAACTTTCTTCAATTCGTCCCTGTCTAGTCAGAGTCTTTAATTCATACACCTCTCCATTATCATGATAATCTTTACGTAAATTTCTTCCCTCTATTTGAGCTGTTCTGGAAAATCCTCTTTCACTAGCATGCTCTCCGCTCCTAAAAGTATTTTAAAAAGGTACCAAGTAAATAGACATTTAAATATGTTTCTTAACTAATTCAGATGCTTCTTCTATACAGAAGATTATTGTGTCCTTTGAACTTTAAAACTGCAGAAAACATAGGTTTTCAATCAACAACCCATTTATGCCTTCCAATCCATTGTCAGAACAGTGGACACAAGTCAGTTATTTTTAAATTACTCCTAAAAGTCCACTACCTGGTCTGCTTTGCCACTTAAGTCTGACTCGTGGGTCTATATGGTATCAGCATGTGCACATGGTTGGACAATGATGCTGATTGAAACCTGCAGCAAAGCTTTGAAACATTGCCCCTGGTTCCAGAATGCTTTTCACAGAACCATTCCAAAACAGATAACTATAACATTAGTATAGTAGGTTCTTTCATTGCAATGCTTGTTTTTACTGCTCTACTGGCCTTTGGTGTGAAAATATGGAACTTGTTATTATGGTAGTAGTTATGGGCTTGTAAAAAAAAATTTCCCATTATTCGGAATGCTAGGCACATACTGGCACATACACTACAAGTTGGTCCAATGCAGTGTGGTGCTGACAGGAGAAGTCTGGAGGTTGTCAGAGAGCATTTATTGGAAGATATTGATAGAATTTGCAACCATCACTGAGTTTCTAACTGATCAAGCAAATAAATAATACAGACATGGTTTTCTTCAGTGACCAATGATAAGAAGCTAATACCAGGTTAGTCAGGAAACTTTCCTCAATCATCAATCAGTGTGTGATGTGCCCCTGCCACAGACGACTCAGGTCTATTTCACTTGCCCTGCTTCGAGACACACAAGGAGTCTGCTAGAAGGCAACTTGTGAGTTCTCACTCAAAATTTACCCTTGCTAAAGCCATTAGCAAACTTTCCACAATCAGAACTAATGGATTTTACCTTGTTTTTTATTTGAACCTCGGTTTTGAACAAGTCTCAAAATGCCAAGAACACTATCATTACATGAAATTATTGAAATTGACAAGTTTGCAAAGCAACGGCCTCTCATAACCAAACAAAATAAGAGATTTTGAGATTGTTCCAAACAAAACTTGATTCAGTTTTGATGAATCCATGGCTCCTTACATTGGTGGCCACGGGTGCAAACAGGTGGAAAACCTGTTAGCTTTGGCTTCAAGTTTTGGTGTGTTGGTGTGGAGCAACATGACTAAGTGACAATTGTTGGTTTCAGCCACATCAGGATAAGAATGCAAACACCAAATATGATGATTATGGTGTTAGTGGATCCGTTAATCTTCAGTTTGTATAGGCATTGACAGAAGAGCATCCTGGACGATACCATTTTGTGGTTGATAACTTTTTTTTAACCAGCATTGCCTTACGTGATAAACTCAGTTCAATGAGTCATCAGGCAACAGGGACCTTGAAAAAAGATCCCACTGACATGCCTCTAATGGAATTAGATGATGCTATAAAGAAAAAAGAAAGGAAGCACCTTTGATTACAGAATTGATGGAAAAGGTAGATATTGTCTGCAGATGGCATGACAACAGTGTTGTGGCTGTTGCCTCCTCATGAGTTGGTGTCATTCCTCTTGGTCTTGTCATTCCTTATTCTCAAAGACAGAAAAAGAAGGTCATAAATTCAGCAGCCAAAGTGAGCAGCCAAAGTGTGATCATATTATGTTATCAGTTCATGGGAGATGTGGACAGAGCTGATGAAAATATTGACAAGTGTAGAGCATCAATCAGTTGAAAGAAATGGTATTCAAGCCCTCTGTTGCTCTGTTTTGAACCAATCTTACAAAATGTTTAGCTATTGCATTAAATATATGATGCAGAACCATGTGGCAACTCGTATCTGCAGATCCATGGCCAAACTGCAGAGCCTGGTAGGAAAGCGAACCCTTCTCAGAAGTGAAACATTTATTCATGATTTGCTGATAAGAATCATGTTATTGTTTAGAGAGAAAAATTATGTCAACACCATAAGAACACCATATTCTGATGTGAGAAATGTCATGTTGCCTTTCAAGTCAAGTTTTTAATTGAATATCACACAGAGAAATAATTACAACATATTCAGACCAAAAAACAGTATTTCATGTACTTAGTTACAAAAACGTAATTGTTTTGCACAGTGATCCATTTTTTAACACCCCATAATTCAGAAAGTGGATAAAATCAAACTTTTTTTTTCTCCAATTGTCATCTTTTTACACTTGCTCTACATAATATATATGAGTTTCATGCAAAAATTCACTAATTTTCAAACTTGGGCCTAAATAGATTAATCTAAATGAATATAGTATCATTAATACGTGAAAAATATATGCTAGTTAAACATTCTTTAAGTTCAATAAAATGGAAATAAGTTAATAAAATGTGCATAATATTAATAAAAATTCTTTAAAAAGTCAAAGATAAGATATTTCTCATGGTTTAAGTTGACAGCTTCAATCACTATGATCAGTCTTTACTGGCAAGACAACTATTTGATGAAAAGTTGATGAGCAATTCACAGAGACACTGGTTAAAGAGAAATGGATTTAAATAATAGTAACATATTTTATTTTTTTTTAAAGACCTACAAAAAAAAATCACCTGATATAAACATTTGTATTTGCTTAGGTCTGAAAGAAAATAAGATTTAAATTTCAGCTTACGTGGTGGGGCAAGCTATATAAGATTCAGGAGGAGAATCATTTTTAGGAGCTCTAGCATTTCTTTGTGAGCTCTTTCGTCTACGGTACAACATTGTTGCTATAAAGATGATCACCAGCATTGCAACTATTCCAACACCAATGGTTATATAGACCCATGATGATGTACCTGACAATGTAACGCAAATAATGAAATTATTACATTTGCTTCTCAAACAAGAAAATGTTAGTATCTTATTTGGTGTGTGGATACACGAAGATTATATTATTTGTGGAATACTCTAAAAACTTTCTTTAGAATATATATAATGAATAATACCTTAGCTATGTTTCTTTTAATAATTGTTTTTAAAGTTAGAATTAAGATAAACTTGATTTAGTCATAAATTAGGGTGGAGGTGTTTTAATTGCAGTTTAATAATAATGTGAGGATAAATGAGTGAGGGCTTGCTTATGAAAAGCAATAGAATTACACAAAAAAGCTTCAATATTCAATTACCTTTCAATTTTTAAAAATTAATTTAAATTATCAAAAGTATTCTTAGCTACAGTAAATTACAAAAGGCATTGTTCCCATCAACCACAATTCTGTTCTCTGATCTAAGCCATTCTAATCACATTTTAATTTTTAAAACACATCAAAATAGAGGCTGGGGGTGGGGGAGGGATTTAATATTTAAAGAAGTTGAAATATTTATTTCTTAAAAACATACTCTTTAAAATATTTTTCTTTGATGATTATAAAAAAATGTTAAAATGAATCAATTACCAGTGGGATTGTTGGATGTTTCTGGTGATTCAATACCCCTGAAATAAGCAAACAAATTGACATATTTTATCAATTGTATAATAAAGAAAAAGATAAATCGTAACACATGGTTATGACAATATAAAATATCAAATAGTTAAATTTTTAAACCATTAAAAAGCAGACAAAAATGCAGATTTTAAAATATTTTTAGGGCTTTTATCGATTAATTTAAATTTAATTGTTAACTTTTGAAAAATTACCAATTAATTAATTGATAATTTTGATTAAAGCTAAAAAATAAGATGTATGTCATTAAACTGAAATTTTCAAGGGAAGTAACAAAAAACAGGCAATTGACATTTTTTTATTTATTGTGTTACTTTCCCCTATCTTAAAGCCATTTTAAAAAATAACAATATTCTCTAAGTTTTGTTTTTAGAAGCAAAAAAATGAATAAATAAAAAATAAAATGAAATCAAAGTTATGAAAACGATGGGAAAAAAAGCCTATTAATAATGTAAAATATTGCTAAGTCTCATTTCTCTCAAGTGTTATTTCAAGGCATTTACATAAA
Organism: Radix auricularia; assembly: GCA_002072015.1. Classification (NCBI taxonomy): domain Eukaryota; kingdom Metazoa; phylum Mollusca; class Gastropoda; family Lymnaeidae; genus Radix; species Radix auricularia. Next base: position 727,214 of record MUZC01004758.1, on the reverse strand, counting down.
GGTCCAATGAGTTATAAAATATATACATGTATATATATTTGAAAGCTTATTACAATTACAATTATTTTTGTTTAAATATTTTTTAAAAAAGAATCAGGATTTGTAATTAACATATAACAAGTTTTAGTTTAACTTAAACTAAAACAAAATTTAGAAAATCAGTTTAAAAATTTAAAACATAGCGAGCAGTGAAAATATTAAAGTTTAGGCACTTGGATACAAATTTCCAATTAATATTAACAATATCAAAGTAATACAGCTTATAGAAATAGTTTGATGATAATAAAAACATAAATATCATCTTTTTATCCCAAGTATATATTATTATAATAATACCCGTGAGAAGTTTGCACGTAAAAAAAAATAATAAACTATATTTATTATTAATAATTATTTATTAATAAATTGAAAAAATATCTTTTTTTAAATTTTAATCGATATTTTATCGATTAAAATAATTGTAATCGATTTTAAAAATTACAGATTAATAGAGAAATTAATCATTAATTTCCGCAGCCCTAATTTTTTTTAATTTAGTTTTTTTTAAACTATTAATTTACTTTAAATTTGATGAGCCTGTACTATTTAGGGTCGATTGATAAATAACAACTGAAACTTTTTGAGGAAAATTAGGACGTTAACTTGATTTTTTTAAATTTTGAGCAACAATAGAATTGTTTTATTTTATAAATGTTGAATACATTAAATTCATAGTAGTGCTTTAATAGAGGAAATATTAGCTAGAATGTAGAGGGATCTACAAATTTAACTAAAATTGTCTTTTTGTTGGTGATATGAATAGATATACATTGACGTTTCTTTTAGCCAAATTAAATGTCATAATTTAAAGGTTAATTTATAAGTTTCTAAGTTCCTCAAACATTGTTTAAAGATCATATTTACAGAAAACGGAGTAAATAGTGTACAGACCTATTTGAATAAGATTAAAATATAGAATTATTTTTATGACAAATACTCTGCTTTATTTAAATGATTATAAGATAATTTAATTACATTTATATCTGTGTAATGGGATGAAGTTAATCTCAAACAAGCTAGAATCTTTTAAAAAATAATATTATTTCTTCTTCAAATGGTTCTGATTCACTTCAAAATTCAGAAAAATAATTCAATTAATTTTTGTTACAATTAGGCATTATATCTCACTTACTACTAAATGCAAATTAATGATTAAGTTACTTTCTTTAGTTTTAATAATTATTAACAGAGTAAAAGATGCATATACACAACTGCTTCACAAGCACAGTCAAATAAAAATTAATTTGAAATAGTTTAAAGACGAATAACAAATACTAATAGAAAAGACCATAAAAGTAAAAAATTATTTCCAGTTTATGTTTAATTATTAGTTTATTAGTGGGATGAGGAAAAATGTACAAATCATATCTAATGAAGTGTTATTCTAACATGCAGTTTTCAATTTTTTAAAACTATTTAGTCTTATTTTTCCTATTTAAAAAAATCAATTTAAACTATAGAATATTTTTAGGTATGTGTTTTTGCACTGTCTTTCACCAAATAATGCAGTTAAAAATACTTTCCCATTCTTTTTCAGGTAAAAAAAAACAAAAAACACCACACTATAAAATAATTTAGATTGTGCATTTCACATTTCAGAGTTGATTTTGAACAATAAATAAAATATGAAATTTTTTTTTGAATTCTCTAAGTTGGTATCATGAGCATGTAATTATTTTTAAAAGAATATAATAATAAAATTTGCTAGTAATTTTTATGCTAAGAATGGAATGGAAACTTCTACAAAACTTTGTCAACCAAGTATTAATAATCATCATATATTTATGGCATATAGTTACTTACGGGTACTGCGCTCTGCTGAAAAAAGAAGTTTATAATAGTGTCCAATTCACGATTAATAATTTTTTTAATGATAACCAAAAAGAAATTGTTTCTATTCATATTGGTCTTGATCAATAGATGAATGAAAACTAAAATAATGGAAGAGCTGCTTGACAAAAAGTTGTCCAGTTTCAAACAGTCTTTCTCAACATTTTAGTTTTGTGTTTTTCTAAACATTGGTTGAATTGTTTTGAGCCACAAATAGGATTTCCCTAGAAATTAAAAAAGGATAGAGGACCTTAAGAAAAAAAGTTGATTTCTTAGATCCCAGTAAACATAATACTCAAAGAATATGTTATCGTATTTCTGATATTCTCAAGCGATCCATAACATATTTCAGGTGTCTCCCTAGAGAGCCCGGCCCTAATACATATTTTTATAGGAGAGGTGTTTATATGTTTTTTAAATTTTTTGTTTGTTAATCCATTATTTAAGTTAATATTTCTGTGTTATTTGATGTGAGATATAAGTTTACAAGTCTAAGAGTAAATTGTTTTTTAAGTATCTATTTTGTTTTTTTATTGAATCTTAGATCTGCACTCTTGAGGTTAAATTTACTTTTAAAAAAGCAGATTTCTAGCAACTATTCCCTATTTCATTCAAATGACATTTTTAATAAAAATCATACCAATTATTACAAAATCATTACAGCAACTTTAGACAAGCATCTCTAAGAAGCAGAAGGCAGTATTATTTAAATATTGTTAATTTTTCATTGGCCTATTTTTTAAATAGCAAAGCTGTTGTTATAGTTAATATATAATAATTTTATTAAAACCCTTAAAAAATAGTTTAATATAAACTTAAAATGTTTTAGTAGTCTCCCAGAATGTTAACATGTTAAATTATGCATTGCTTGATTTAAAGTAAATCAGGAATGATAATAAAATGGAAATTTGACAACATTCATATTAATAAGAGTGTCAATTTAAGAATATTATTTTACTATTATTTCTACCAAAATAATAATAAAGAATGCTTTACTAAAAAATGTAATGTACGCATTTTGGTCATTTTGGACAATTGAAACAGTTTAAATATTTTATTTACAACTCATTAATCAAAATCAAATGCACTTATGCTCCAAATAAAAATAATTTTAAAATTTTTACACTTTCTTTTCTTTTTCTTTACATTGTCTTTTAAAAAGGAACCCAAAGATTTTTTTAAACACCTCAAGATAAATTAAAAAGGGCTAAATAAAGAGCCAAAAATTAATAATAATTAACAAAATAAAATGGTATATTTAATATATATGTATTTAATAAGATGTGAGCTTTCTATTCATTTATTTACCGGTCTGGATTTGAAACTGTAGTTGATTCCAAACTTTTGGTTCCATTCTTTTTAACTCCAAGATCATTTTGTCGTTTTTGCCTTCTATTAACCTGAAAGTATAAAAGTAATATCAGATTTCTTCTGCAAACCTAAATGCATTTTGCATAAAATGTATTAAGTATAATTTTTTTTAACACAAATTTCCTCCAGTAAAAGTGTATATTAGAGCAAAAAATAATACATTCAATATATATAAGATTTAACATTAATAAATAACTTCAAATCTTCTCTTTCATGGAATTATATTTTCCACATTAACATGTTTTGTAATTATTTTCTTAATGTTGTTACCATCAAAGCCTCAATTACATTTTTTTTTATTAATAATCTTCACACAAATAAAATAATCCACCATTAAAAAATCTCTCTATTCTGAACTTTTTTCAATTCAACAACTTACTAACAACTAAGTTATTCACAGAGCAAAGTTAACACCAACATTATAAAAATGTTGACATTATTTTTGAGCATCATTTACATTAAAGAATATAAATTTCAGCCCTATAAGTATATTGAAATTTTTACCTACCAACATCTGGAAATTGATATGAGAACTTTTAATTTGTGCTTTGTCATGCTTCCATATTGGAAATATTTCATTTTGACGTTTCTTTGATAACCACAAAAAATTTTCTGAAATAGTTAAAAGTCATCTTTTTATTTAATCAGATTGAGAATAACATAAATAGTAATAATGTGACTGGAAATATATATTTAATAACTGACATTATTTCTTTCTCAACAAAATACAAATAATTTTAAAAATAATGATTTCTGCTCTGTGTTTTTTTTTTAGTGTTTTGTGCTTGAAGTTGTAAGGCATCATTAATAATAATAAAAAATTATGTCCATATTTTAATAGGTTATATTAATTTAAAGCTCAAAGATAATTAAATTTGATTCTTAATTTATTAAAGTAAATATATTTTAAAAAATTATTTAGGTTAGTTAACTAATTATAAGTACCTGATTTCATCCCTTTTAATTGTCGACAAACTGTATCTCTATTGAAGGAGCAATACAACAGTGTCACCTCAGGTGGCACACAGAGTCGACAAGGCTCACATTTACCATCTCTGTTTTTATAATAATTATCTTTGCAGCTAACTTTCAAAGTTCTTATAATGTCATCATAACTCTTTGAGAGATTCAAAACATATTTCTTCCATGACTGTTTGTCTTGAAGAAGTTTCTTAGTTTCACCTGATGGTAACCAGCTTCTATCTGTGACTTCTGAGGCATTTAACAATAAGAGCTTTTAAAAAAAAAAAGAAAATTTCTTTAATTTAAATTCACTTTGTAAATAGGAAATAAAAATAGCTGCAAAAAATTACATTTAAATTAAATTAAAGTTTTAAACAAAACATTAACAAACTATTTGTTATTGTTTTTTTAGTGATAGTTTGGAACTAATATCAGTAAATAATAATTAATTTCATGTTCATTAATCTCAAATGTTTATTTAAGAAATAAAATTTGCAGCAAAAAAAAAACATCTAAATTTTTTTATTTATTAATATGTATAAAGATGATACAGTATAATATGTGAAAAACATTTATCATCACTTTATTTAAATACATCCTTATACTCACAAAACTTAGAAGTAAAAGGCACTGTGATGCTAAACGGCTGGATTTTGACATAATTACTGTAAAAGAAACAGAATGATTGTTTATAAATTGCATTTAAAAAATGGAGGAAAACTTTAGGGGCTGTCCATAATTGACGTCACGCAATTTTGGCCAATTTTTCTGTCCCCCTCCCCCTGTCACAAAACTTAGACCCCCCTCCAATATGACATCAACACGCTTAGCCCCCCCTCCCCAACTAAGCTGTGTTTTCTATTTGAAAATTAGCATGTTTCAAATCACTGTTTTGTCATTTAAGTATGTATTTAATGCAAGGCTGCACTCTAATATGGAAGCACATGTGAAGTCCTGTAAAACTTCATAAAACAAATTGCAGGTAATTGAATAATTAAGTGGAGCTTTTATTTAAAGTTGCAAGTTTTGATGTGATGCCACATTTTTCAAACATCCCCCATCCCCATTGTCACACATCGTCACAAATGTTTTGCCTTCTTCCCCCGTAGGTGCGTGTCATTTATGGATGGCCTCTTACTTATTCTTTGGATAATAAGAACAACACTAAGCATACATGTTAACTTGTTAGTTCCATGCACTTTTTAGGGTTTTAGGTGTTTGGTTGTAGGCTAAATATTGTATTCTGTTATTAATTGATTTATAAATGAACTTTTAGCACATACACATTATTATTGGTTTTAAAAAAATTATTTCTCCAGCTACTTATGTAATATCTTTTTTTCATAGACCATATTCAATGTCTTCTTCCTTGCCAAGGCAATAAGTCTGTGATCCACTGAGTAACCAAAGTTCACATAATATAGGGGATAGACTAAATAATAGGGGATCCATAAATTTTGATGATTTAGAATGGATAAAGAAAGTAACCAAAAAAAATAATAAAACTTAATATACTGTATACTCAAAGAATGTGACCATTAAAATTAATTTAAAAGGCTGTATAAAAAAAAAATTAAGTGTCCTTGATGTACTGGTATAATTAAATGTGAGTATAGGACGAGAAACTATAAGTACAAGAAAACACATTATACTTAAAACTACAAGAAAATTATAATACACCATGAAGCCACAAACAAAAACCTTAAGTCACCAAGGCCCAAAGATAGAAAAAGTGGTACTAACTTACATATTGAATAACACTTAACAACAGATTAAATTAACAGAATAATTAAATTAATACAGTAAGTTGTAGTTAGTGGAATTTGAATTATTAAAACCTTTAAAAAATAAATCCTCTGAGAGTGAGACAGTGACAGAGGATTTGAGAGCTTTTTTAATTAAAAAAATAATCAAAGTTTTTACTGTCTTCTGTCTAATATTACTAATAAAATAAGAAATAAGTAAATAAGTAATTGGTTGGCAATGAAGAATTTAAATTAAAATATTAAATAATTTGAATAAAGACATAAATAGCTAATAAGTAAGTTATTTAACAAATAAATTCATGTTAATATCAAAATCCATTTCAGTTTCAGGCATTTCCCACAAATTAAACATATAATATTATAACTTATAACTATTATAACATGTTAACATTGAAGTAATTTTAAAAATATACTTCACAACTAAATTACTAAATTAAACATGTTTTACTGTTATTTTTCTGTTCGCTGTTCACTGGCGACACTGTTATTTAGGGTATCAATATTCGCTCTAAATACTAAATTCAATTTGCAATCCTAGGAAATCTCGCTCACATGTTTGTCACTTGTGTTTTGACTAGTGTGTCTAAATCTTATCTAAAACTAAAAGGACCTACTCTTGACAATTTTGTATTAATATTAACCTAGACATAAATCAAAATCTCTGAATAAATGTGACTTTTTAATTCATGATTTAATGTTGCCCTTTAAAAAATTACCCAATTTAAGTTTTAGATTTAATTTCATTGCATTACACTTATTACGCTTTATTTTGACTTTACTTATTTACTTTATAATTATAATACTAATAATACAGTTACAGTACAGTTCAGTACACTACTAAACTACACTACACTTACACGATTATTTATTTTTCAAAATACAATAAAATGATTTAAGAATCATTTATTCATTATATTTAAATATTAAAAGATTCGTAAAAATGGTGTGATATTATGTCTTCATCACATACCTCTATAAAATTGTATGTATGACTTAAGAATGGCATCGCGTCTGTTTATATTTAGATGTTATACCATAATGGCCTAATTCCAACATTATAATGAATCCGGATCATGGTACCCCGTGTTCGCACGCATACGGTAGCTGTTTCGCAGGTGTTTTTGTGTACTACGTCAGAGGGAATTTCCCTGTTACTGTTGATCAAGTTGATAACTGTGTTATATGCCGCGACCTTGTTATTTAATTTCTTCTGATTCTATGTTAATAGTAGTAGTAGTAGTAGTAGTTTTGACAAAGCTTTGAATTCGGAATATAACTTTACAAGTAAATGGAGATATTATGGAGCCGTTACCCGAAGCTCTAAATAAATCAATGAAAAGTAAAACGATAAAGAAAGAAACAACAGCAAACTAATGAATTTAAGTGGTTAAATTAATTACTTATTTATCAATATTGATATTGTTTATTTTTTACAATTGCAGCGGTATGGCGATTGGGGAGGGGGGAGCCCTGGGTGGCACTTTATTAAGGGTGGCAAATTTTTAGTCGCAAATTAGCTTGAATTGATTTTTTTTTAACTCTCCCAGTGAAACTTTTTATAAAAAGAAAAGAAAATATAAAGAAGAAATTTAAGGGGGAAACGGAGCCATCCTAAAATATGCGAAAGCTCCTTTTGTCAAAACTTCAAACTCCATTTAAACCAGGCATTTCTAAATTATTCTGATACTAATGCTACTTAGGGGTCGTCAGTACATGACATCACGCGATTTTTGCCTATTTTTCACCCCTTCCCACTCAACCCCTCGTCACACATAGTTTTGTTGTCGTTTTTTTTTTCTTTTTTCAGGTTCTTGACGTCAATTATGGGCGGCTCCTGAACTGGAAGGCCAAGAGGATGAAGTGGTAAAAGAACGTAACGCCGTGGTGCTGGTAGCAATTCGGGCACTAGGCCTATTGTAGAAGAGAAATTGACTGCACTCGATTAAATTTCAAAAACAAATCGAATTTCAACAACAAACAGAGACTTTATCAATATAACTTAAGTAAATGGCCCGGCCTTAGACTAGAGATGAAATTTTGCAATTACTATTAATGCAGTGAGTTCGGTAATAGGTGTCCACATTTAAACTTAAACCTCACTAAATCATACGTAGTCATTAAACGAAACTGAGATTTGAGGCTGGTTACAATCATGAGAATTATTTTACCTATGTAAACTAACAGAGAAAAAAATGAGTTATTAGATGGCTTTTTCTTATTTAAAAAAATTAGCTTGAAAAGAAATAATCAAAGTTAATATTAAAATTGCTCATCTAATGAATTTAATAACAGCGGAAACAAATTCCCAAAGCAGCTAAACATGAATCAAGTGCTCAACAAACCAACCTTTAAAAAAAAAAATAAAAGGATTTAGAAACCAGAATATAAAAAGAATTGACTATTGAAAATAATTAATAAACAACAAAATGCAGTGGCTAAGGGGCCATCCATAAATGACATCACGCGATTTTGGCCGATTTTACCCCCNCCCTTTTTTTTATAAGCGGTATTTTCTATTTGAAAATGAGCATGTTTCAAATCACTTTATTGTCATTTTAGTATGAATTTAGTGTAAGTGTAAGGCTGCACTCTAATATCGAAACATGCGTGAATCCGTGTAAATTATTGTAAAACAATGGTTCACAATTTTTTCTGAGCCATGGACCCCTTTTAAAGTCAAATCTTGACCACGGACCCCCAAGTTAAAAAAAACTACATAAAATAGCTAATGCAAAAATTACAAATCCAACAAGGTAACATTTTGTTGAAGAAGTATTTATTTATAATAATAATTTTTATTTAAAATAAAAATTTAAAACAATTAATAATTTGTATGAACGTGATAAGATTTTAGGAGTGGATTTATGTCCGACTCAATGTTTGTGACTAGCAACCGCTAATCCCAGGAGTAGGATAAGGCTCATAATGATACTGAATTCACCCTCTACAAAAAGGAATAGGGGAAACAAGTGGAAAACTTCTTTACGATATTCTCTAATGCAGGATATAAAATTTGGGATCTGTTTTTGTTAATAGAATTTGCGGTATCCTTGTTCAAACATTGCTTTAAGTCCATCATGTATGGATATTTCAATAAGCTGCTGCTGTTTTAATTTGGATTCATATCTGTTTGGGATCTGAGTTTGTCCTCGGGCAAAAGGGCTCCGGTGCCAGTCGGGAATATCCAAGTGAAGAATGTTTCAAATCTTTTGGTTCAGGTCTGCATGAAGAGCAGCTAAGTGTTGACAGTTAGTGAGCAAATCTTCATCCCTACTTGGAATTAAGATTTAGAAACTGAGAACATTTTCCTCTTCCCAAGTTTTATTTGTACAGATAAGGTTTTGCAACAAAAGCAGATATTACGCTTTTATTTTTTAAAAATTAAATTTAAACGGCCACCTTCTAGTTTCAAATTAGTCTAATTAAATTTGAAAAATAAAGCATTCATAAGGGATATGTCATATTTTGAGTTAATTATGTCTCACATCATTTTGATTGCTTTCCAGGAATTCCAACAACGATCAAAGAGAGCATAAAATCGATTTAAATACGCACTTTTTGATAAACATTGTACTTCAGTGTGAAAAAGTAAACGGTTTTAGTCTTCTTAATTTTCCAAACAATGTTGCACAGATATTCTCTCATTAAAGGCAGCTCTTTTTATTTTATTAAGTGCTCTAAGAACATTATCAAGGGATCCATGCAAACTTTCATTAGGTTTATATGCGAATAAATTAATAAATGATGTCGATGAATGACAAAATGTACTGAAAATATATTAGGAACAGCTTGATCAGCTTGCTTTAATTAAGTGTGCTAGAAAGTCGAGGGTAATATAGCTTTAACTTAATTTTTTAAAATTCAATTAATATCGTTTCACCATTGGTATCTTTTCCCAAACATTTAGCCATACTTCAAATATTCAACAACACTGTATTGTCTACAATTTCTTTACTCGTTCTCTTATCAGTTGTAACGAATCACTGTTAATGATTATTAACTTTTTAATGGCATGCTGCTATAAAAGCCCCTTTGAAAAAAAAATATTAGATGATAGGATACAATTTAGGTAAACATAACTCCCAGCACATCGAAAATTACATAACTTTGCAATACTCATTGATTCAAATTAAGACATTTTTATTTTCTGACCTACTTAGGCCTATACTCAGAGTATAGAAATTCCATATTTCTTATTGACTTGTGAATAAAACTATTTTTATTGTGTATAGCTGTGGAATTTACCCTAGTTATACTTCTAGGTAAAACAACATTGTATTCTTTGACTGATATCACCCTAGATGGTATTTAATTAGTTGTTTTTTTTTTAATAGTTTTTTTTTTAAACATTCATATATTATTTTAGTTATTGTTAATTATTTTAGTATCCATAATGATAAAAATGGACTACAATTTTATTATTTTATATTGAGCCTTGCGCGGACCCCCTGGCTTTGTTCAGGGACCCCCCAAATCTAGTTTAATTATCCACGAACCACTTGAATGGTACCGGGACCCCTGGGAATCCGTAGAGACCACTTTGGGAACCACTGATGAAAAAAAAAAAGTTATAAAATAACTAAAAAGAAATCGAAAATGTATTGTGGAACTTTGATTTTGAGTAGCGAGTTTTGACGTGACGTCAAAATCCCCCTCCCCTTGTCACAAATGTGAGGACCCCCCCCCCCCGACGTCATTTATGGACGACCCTCCTAAAGAAAGAAATTTGACTTGAAGTCCTTTATAAAATGTTTAACATTATTAAATTCCTTGCAAAAAAGATTTTGTTTATTTTAACGGGTACAGAGAGGACAATACTAAAAAAATGTTTAATCAAATACAGGAAATGTGTTGGAAGTGATATATATATATATATATATATATGCTTGCAAAGTATGGTGCAATAATCAGAGGACATCATGTGAAAATTGGTCAGTAATTGGCATTCAAACACGAATATTTAACAACAAATTTTAATTGAGCTCAATAAATTAATTTTAGGAGAGAAACAACGGCGTAGCGATGGGGGGGGGGGACAAAGGGGCAATTGCCCCGGGTGGCACTACGCCAGGGGAGGTAAATTCCTGGTTATTAATTAGTTTGTACCAAAAAAATATAATAAATTCGAGCTTTTTACTGAAATAAAACAAAATCCAAATAATAAATTAATAACAGAAATAAAGGAACTATCCTAAAGCATGTGAACTTTTCAAATGTCAAAACTTCTATCTCCTTATAGGATATGCTACCGTACTAAAAATACTTAAGTAGTTTGAGAACGTAGCACTGAAGCATTGTTAGCCTAACTCATTTTTTTTTTAAAATTTGACAGCCGCTCCTGTTGTATAAGCAAAACTTGCTGTACAGTTATAGGAAACATGAGCCAATAGAAAGCTCGGAGCGGCTCATTTTGTGTAGGGGGGGGGGAGATATGGGAGGATGGTTAGTTCCTCTTTAATCAGCTTTTAAAATAAGTTTGATAAAACAAAATAAAACGAAATATTTAAAAATGCAAATGAATAAAGAAAATATATTATTTTAAGTAAACGTTTCTAATATGCCAGAACTATAAACTCCGTTCTAAATGATGAGTCCAACTGCCCATCTATAGAAACTGCTTTGGCGTTCCATAAAGCAACAAAATTGTTTGCAGTTGCATCTTCAAAATAGCCCATGTGTCATGTGCTTTGCATGTGGCTACGTGAATCTTCTTTAAAAATCTGTATATTTTTGCATGGTTTCATGACAAATGCCAACTAAATTCCTCGATTTACTTTTTGCGGAAACAACACACAATAATTACAAAAGGCACCTTTTAACATTGGCGAGTATAATAACGAATCAGCTGCAATTTCAACTCATTTGAAAGGTCGTGGGTCCAGACATACCTTCCAATATCCAATTTAGAAAATGAAAAAGTGTCAGCGACAATCAAATTAGAAACAGTAGCCTCAGCTGTGTCTGGCTCTTGACTTGTACTGATGTCCTCAATGCCAATGATAAGTCAGATGCTGCAGACGCCCCAAAATCTTCTAATAACGGCATTTCGGAATCCCGCGATTGCACTACTTTTCGTTGTTGATTTTTAAAGCCTTAAATTTAATTTCTATCCATATTTGGCAATCTTGCAGCTTCTAAACGTATATTATTTCACAGCAAAATTTTATTTTCTTATGAGATCTTACGTCTTACGTTATTGATTTTTTAAATGCTTTAATATATATGTTATATTTTTGCTATGGCGGATTAAGGGGGGGGGGGCTGAACGGGCTAAAGCCACGGGCCCCCGACGGTTTAGGGTCCCCCAAACTTTTTATATTTTATAATAAAAGTGTACAAAAGTTTGCACGAACCCTTCAAAATATAATAAATTAATAAATACTATCTATACAATTTATCGCGTTCAGATATGATAGTATTGACAGTACTTAATAATCGAAAAACTTTAATTGATTCACTTCGCATGATATAAAATATAGTTTATATTTTTAAAATTGCTCATATCAGCGAAGTTCTGCTGGCCGAGTGGGCATAGTACATGTTTGGGGTGCTACCGGTGTCGGGTTCCATTCCCAGCACGGGCAAATTTTTTTTCTTTTCGAACTACCGCGAACACATCAAACAGTTATTTCTTCGTGTTCGTTTTTTTTTCCTTATTAAAATTTAGTTACAGTCTTATATTAGCTGTTAACAATCATTTTATATTAAGAATGCTGGCTGGATAGGGCCCCTGTTTGATTGCAGCCCGGGGCCCCGTGCAGTCTTAATCCGCCCCTGAGTTTTGCATACTAAGCTGCATAGGGGCCCGCAATAGCTAAGACCGGCC
>MUZC01004758.1:694053-704184 GCA_002072015.1 Radix auricularia | reverse complement strand
GAGAGAGAGAGAGAGAGAGAGAGAGAGAGATAAAGTGGGTACTGATTAAATTGTTCGATTAATCGGAAGTTTTTTTTAATCGATTGATTAATTTCAATTAATTTTATTTTTATAACGCTCATACTGATTCCGTTTAGTTGTGATTCAATATTTCACGAAATTGGTTAAATCACGGTAATTCAATAGCTCCCAAATTGTGTGACGTAACACAGCTAATTCGTTCTTCTATGCAAGACATAGGGGAGAAAACCTTTTTTGTTTATGTATGCACGTCTAAATAAATAATAATAATACAAGGGGAAAGTATGTAAGTAACAAAAACTTTAATTTATTAATAAATTGGAGAAAAAAAAAGAAATATTTTCTTAATTTTTAATCGACTTGAATAATCGATTAAATTAATTTTTATCAATTAAAATAAAAAGTTAACGATTAATCGACTAATATCCGCAGCCCTAATGTATATGTATTCTATAAATAAAACCTCTGATTTTCATATATATCTTTGAAATTGAATAATTAAAATCAATAAAATACATATTAGACTATAAAACCTGTTAATTGAAATGACCTTGAGTTGTTTTTTTAATACAGTTTTGAAATAAAGTTGTAACATTGAAACGTGTATTACTTTTTTTGGCGCATTACATACAAAATTGTTGCATTACAAAATTAATAATTGCTTAAGATAAAATAGTGGAGCATATTGTTCAAACAGCTTACTGTATTTGTATTTATTTGTAAAAAATATTAAAGGTACATGTATCATTTGAAGCAAATGGGATTGTCAAATGTTTTATAAATAATACAGGGCGAGTACACCTGCTTCTTGAAGGATGATTTATAATTTATACAGCATTTCCAAAAACTTAAATTAATATCCCCATATACGTTTTTAATTTATGTGTTAAAATTGTGACGTCACTTCCTCGAAACCTCTTCTCAGTCCAAAAAATGAGATAACACCCCATGCCATACATTTATTAGGGGCATCAGGAACCATTAGCATCAACAATCTCTTTAATGAGAACACAACACCATTTACAAGACACACATCAATAGCTGATTATTTCGTGACAAGGCTTTACAATGAAATAATTTATACTAGATACGCCCGTGGCATAGCATACACCGCATACTCGGAAAGAAAGGGGGAAAACAACAAGCACAAAACACATTTTTAAGTAACAAAAAAAATTATGCTGGGGCTTGAACCCAGGACCTTCCACGTGTAAGGCGGCAGTAATAACCACAACACAACAAATCATATTTTATTCTGTGAAGGAGCAACGCAACTGAACGCAAGAACCATTGTTGCCCTCTCTCCAACACCTCCACTTGCAAAACCGTAAACTGATTGGACGATCCCAGCGATGGTCATTCGTCATACTTATTTGCATGCTTTGGTGAATTATATATATAAATTGTGTAGAATCAGAGGTGTCGCTAGGGTTGTTGTCACCCAATGCAGTAGCGGATGGTCTCGAGACCAACACCTGTTGGGCCCAGCAGTGACCTTGAGATGACTAGAGCTCCCCTCGCTCTGACATCGGAGTCTTTAAAATCACGAGATTTGGTGAGTCTTAAAAAAAATTGTTGGTATTCATGTACTGTAGTTTAGCCTAAGATGGCTTTTAAAAATATAAATTACAATACTAATTTTAAGAATATTTGAATAAAACAATACAATTGAAAAAATCTATGAGACTTAAATGATCATAAAGCGCTGAATTGATGAATACTGGAAATGTTGAATAACTTAATTACCGTAGAAACGTTTCTTTGTCCAGCTATTATTTATGACACTTTTTTCTCTAGTAAATGTAATGGCGTACCGGATTTCGGCTCCGGATCCAGCAAATCCAGAATCTGGCAATGTTTTTAAAATCTTGCTCTGGCAGAATTTCACTTTATAAATCCGGCCCAATCCGGGTGGCCGGTAGAGCCATAAGATGTATATATTTATAAAAGCTCCGGCCCCGGAAAATCCGGTTCCGGTAATTTTTACGAATTCTTCTCCGGTTTCAGCCGGATTTCACTTATAAATCTAAGGTTCCTTGGTCCATGTGCAAAGTAAAAATACTCGTGTGTAGAGTAACACAACATTCATTTTTTTCGTGCAATGTTTTATAAATTGTAATGCGCAGCTTTAAGGGGAAATTGCTGACCAGATTGCCACACTGAGAATTATATTGGAACAATCCCTGAGGTGGAACCCGCCCCTATAGATTAACTTTATCGACTATGGGAAGGATTTCGACAGTCTTGACAGGCCAACTATGTGGAAGTTGTTAAGACACTACAGGATACCACAAAAATTGACAGACATGATCAAGGCTTCTTACGATGGACTTACATGTAGAATTGTTCATTGAAAACAAACAACAGCGGCTTTTGGGGTTCAGACTGGAGTCAGACAGGGGTCAGACAATATGACGTAACAAAGCTTTGATCCCCCACCCCAAAGCCGTATTTTCTAATTGAAAATTAGCATGTTGCAAATTACCTTTTTGTTATTTAAATACGTAATTAGTGTAAGTCTGCACTCTAATAATCATAACACGCGTGAAGCCATTGAAAACATCATTTTGCAAGCAATCAAATATTTAAGTGGAACTTTTATTTAAAGTTGCGCGTTTTTTTATGTGACGTCACATTTCTTTAAAACATATCCCTCCCCCTCGTCATATATCGTCACAAATGCGTGACCCCTCCGCCCCCTCCAGCGCGTTATGTATTTTTATATAGCTCATATAAGCAAAAATTGACATTGAGGGCCCCCGGCGCCCCTTTAGTGTTAAATGGAGAGAACAAAGTAGCCAGCTACCATTCCGGGAGGGTACTCAACAGTCTCGAAATATTTTCATGACGATCTGATGAATGGTTTAGTCAGCTATAAAGGATAAGCAAGCAAGCAAGCAAGCGCGGACACACATACACACACGCGCGCGCGCACACACACACAAACACACACACATACAGACATACTTTGATTTTTATATATATAGACTGCTGTATGAATCGCGAGACAAGCTCATGCAAACAGCCTGCGAAAGTAAGGATCTTGATGCAGTGGCATCGCTAGGGGGTGCGGTGGGGGCGGGCCGCGCTGGGTGACACCATCAGGGGGGTGACACCATCAGGGGGGTGACAACAGGCTGTAAAACTCTATATATTCCCGTTATTTGGCACTGGAAAACTCGGGGGGCTAAATCATGAGGGGGTGACACCATGAGCTACCGCCCCGGGTGACACCAACCCTAGTGACGCCTCTGTCTTGATGTTTTCATGCTTGCTGAAGAGTTGTAATCATTGAGTTCTATAATTCCTGCAGTCACCTACAACGATCCTGTTAATATTTTGCATTTCCTTTCAGTAAAAAAGCGTTACAGTGACTTTCTGACAATGACATTGCACTTCGAATATTGGCCCTTTTGCTTCCAAAGAATGAAGCTTTTCAAAACTATAACTTATTAAAACCTATACGAAATAAATAACGATTCAAGATCAGCTCAGTAACATAGCAATTTGTCAATTTAGAATGATGTTGCTAAAGTTCTTAACACTATGGGTCGTTTTTCTTGCTTACTCTGGCGTATTCTATAATAAGGCTTCGTCTGGGTTGCTCTGGCGTCTTGCTTGCTCTAGTTTTTGGTGTATTATATATAGGCTTTATATACTAGCCAACGCGCGTCGTAGCATACGCCGCAAATGATTTAGGGAGGTTGCCTAAGTATTCATTTTATGAAAGTAATTTTTGAGGAGAGTGTGTGATTACTTTTCTGTCACCGAGCACAACTTGGAGAGCACGAAGTTATTATGCGAATGTAGAGAAACGAAGCTTCCAGCAGTGTTAAGAAGTCAGTTTTGAAAAAAAAAGTTGGAAATGAACGGGCACAAACACAAACATTTTTAAAAATTAAAAAAGTAATATCTTAGGTGGGGCTTGAACCTACGACCTTCCGCGTGTTAGGCGAATGTAATAACCACTACACTACGAAAGAACAAAGTAATTGATCTCAATTGAGTACATCGTTGGTCTCAATGACCCCCCACCCTCTGCACTACCTTTTCTTGCCAGCTGATTGGTCTGTGGGGTTAGACAGTTTGCTGGTGTCCGGCATGGTTGAACCATGAGGAGAATTATATATATATATATATAGATCTATATGAGAGAGAGAGGGAGAGAGAAAGGAGGGTGTGAATTTTACACCAATTTAAAGACTTAGTGTAGTCGAGGCATTCATCTTCCTATAACAGTAGTTAGAGAAAATATGTTGCATTATAACACAGAAGGAGGAAACTTACTTATCTTTGATATAAGATACGTTTGAAGTGCCAACTAACCTCTTAATTAGAATATTATCTATTTTTTAATGGACTGAAGTGAAAGACTTAATTAAGCATAATACCGCATAAATTAGCTCACATACACTCAGAGTAACAGTTTAAAATGGAATCAGAGAGATATTTAAACACAAAATAAATATTACGCCTTCCATGAACGCTTAAAATTTTAATTCAAATGTTAGACCCTTTTAATATTTCAAAGCGCATTGGTCAAATTCCAATGGAGAATATGCTGCCATATTGAATTGTCGGCCTATTAGTAATCGAGTTTGTGAAGAAGTAGTTTCATTATTTATATACACCCCGCCCTGCTCCCTAAAATTGATCAAAGTGACCTTTAATGGGATCTTCATCTCGAATATTATTACCCCTACCAAACATTTAACATAACCCTTTAATGCCACTATCTGTATCTATTATGTATATGGTAGGTATTGTTTAATGCGTTATCCATTTATAACAGTAACGTATTTGATAATCTGGGGGCGCGGTGGTCTAAGTTGTAGCGAGCTGGACTACCGATCCGCAGCAAGAACCCGTGTCGCGGGTTCGAAACTGCGGATCTGGCAAGGCCCCCGGGGCATTGTGCTAACCACACAATCCAATGCTCCTTAGTGGTCAATGAAACCTGCGAACGCTACTTCACCTGCTCCCATGGACCTTCATGGTCTGTAAGGGATCAAAAATAAAAAAATATAAAAAAATTTGATAATCTGTTTAATCTGTTAAATATATATACATTCATCATGTCTCTCTTTTAAGAAGAGTTCAGTTTATTATTATAACCTTACTTCATGGTTAGTGAAAAAGCTTTTGATGTGATACAACCTTATCCAATAGTTAATAAAAATAAAGCATTAAACTTTAAAATTTATCAAAAATAAAGACTTGCATTTTTATTATCATCATCACACTAAACTGAAATTCAATGTTTTAAAAAAATACTATAACTATAAGGGTGGATAATTATATATATAATGTTTATTTTCTATTTAAAAACCACTATATAACTATATGGGTTGATAATTATATATATAATGTTTATTTTCTATTAAAAAAAACACTATATAACTATATGGGTGGATAATTATATATATAATGTTTATTTTCTATTTTTAAAAAAAAACAACTATATAACTAAATGGGTGGATAATTATAAATATGTTTATTTTCTATTCAAAATAATTAAGTAAAACTAAACTGAATACTCAAGACATAAAAAAAAAATTAAATTAAAAAAAACAACACTTGTATTTGTATTATTTTTTTTGTTTTGAATTTGCTAAGTTAAATTACTTTATCATAGAAACTCAAAGTAGAATAAACAATAAACCAACATGAAATTTAAACTTAATTAATAGCCTGCGTTTTGTAGAAATTTGAAATTTAAACTATCTTTTTTATATACTCAATAGAACATAAACATGAAACAGGGTTTTAAAATGTGTAATCTGTAAATACAGTCTCACACTGATTTATTTTCATTGTACACTGCTGTCATTACATATTTTAGCCCAACCTTATTTTCAGATATTAAAAAGTTAAATGTTATTTAAGTTGAATGTGATGAAAATAAAATGAAAATGAAAATTAGTTTGTTTTTTTAAAATAAAAAAATAACATGATGTTTTGCAATAGATCCATTTTTTAAAAACTAAAACTATTTATCAACGTTTTACACCCTTTGAATATAAAAGGCTTTTAATTTTACTAAGAACAAAGTAAAGAAGGTCATGTGAAAGTTATTTCTGACAAAATAAATTTGTTTCAAGTGACCAATTAAAAATATCTTTAACTGACTTAATTATAATACATGGAAAAATTAGCTTGAAATAGTAGTAATTTTCTTACTCATTGGTATGATATATAATCTAGATCTATATACAATTTAGTTGTGGTAATACTCTATTTTGAGGGTGTAGGCTTTAATTTTAGGGAATAACAAAATATATGTGTCGATAATTAAATTCTGTCATTTTATCAAACTTGTATGCAAACATAAAGAAAATTGTGATTATTCTCACATTTACAATCTATATTAAATGTGGGTATCGGAAAGATTTCCAGGGCCTCACACCCTCAGGTGGTCAAGGCCAATCAGTGTCCCAAGCTGGACTTTCTCAACAGTGTATGGGGCTTCTGTTGATGGAAAATAAATATAATTAATTACTTTGAAACAAAAGTTCTGAGATTTACAAAAGCAAAAGCATAAAATGTAAGTTCTCACCAACGGGAATGAAGGATCTGTCTCCTGTCAATTCTTCTCTAACAGATTCCACACCACTTTTGATAGTCAGAAGAGCTCCAACGGCAAGGCTTATGGGAGGTTCACCAACAGCTGCAAGACATTGTAAAGACATAACAGCAATGTTAAAAATTATGTACCGATAAGAGGTTTACTAAAATCTTTGAATAAACAAACAATTACGTTGAACATTATGGAACGATAATTATTACCTGGAAGCAGATAGACCAATGTTGAAATAAATGTAAATTTTAATCAAATGAGACCAAAACAAGGAACTAGTCAGGACGATTGAGAAATTACCTTTGGAGCTAAGGACACCGACTGGGTTTGGTGTGTCTGGTAGGAAGTGAATCCTCCAATCAATGGGAATGTCTTTAGTGGTTGGAGGTTTGTATTCCTTCAAGGAGCAAACAAAGTTTGTTTTTTTACTAAATAAATAATTTAACCTAAAATTCATCCAATATTCATACCAAAATACAGAATATTGATTAAAAAATGAAGCTTATAAATTATACATTGAAAATAGAATTTCCAACATGTTGAAATGAAAAAGGAATTATCAGAATTCTTTTCTTGCACTTATTGATGAGTTTAGGCTCAATATGTGCACTAATATTTTGGTCAGCTGACATTTACCCAAGTGCCATCATTCAGGATAAGGCCAGATTTCTCATCATAGTGAAGATCTTCAGTCAGATAAGCTCCCAGACCCATCACAAAAGCCCCCTCCACCTGTCCAATGTCTATTATAGGGTTGATACTACAAAGGAAAGCATGAAAAAAAATGTTAAGTGTAAATTATGTAGAG
Source organism: Radix auricularia (assembly GCA_002072015.1). NCBI lineage: Eukaryota > Metazoa > Mollusca > Gastropoda > Lymnaeidae > Radix > Radix auricularia. The sequence continues at coordinate 696,778 of MUZC01004758.1, read as the reverse complement.
TATTCTTTTAGTGGATAATGTCAATGGAAAAAAAAGTAATATTTTATGAAAATAAAGTCGTAAAAATATTCTCAGAAGTTAAATCATTTTTTTATTTTTAAAACTTCTCTTTTTTGTATTCTTTACTTTTTTAAAAAAAAAAAACCACCTGACTTTCTGTGAATATATAGACTAGTAGATTGATATCAAATAATTAAATATATTCAGTAATTGTGTAAAAATTCAAATTATTTACCTGCACTAAATTTACTTTTATCTATTTTATTAGAACTTTACCCACTAACTGTTTTCTCTTTTCATGTGTAGCCTACAAATGTCTCAAAAGCTTTTTATTCAGATTGTTGCTCAATAATTTAAAATTATATCCAATATGAAAAACACGATTCTTTAAAAAAAAAAGTAATTGAAGGTTTAAAAAATAATAATAATAACTGATAACTTTAATAAATAAGTTTCTGACAAATAATCCTATTTTATCTTGAAGTATTTATTACAGATCCTCCTCCTATACAAAAGATTATTGTGACCTTCTCTCATCTGTGGTTTATGTCTAGTCTTGCAATTTTTTTACAGTTTTAATGTTGTTAGAGTTTTAATGTTGATAGAGTTTTAATGTTGATAGAGTTTTAGTTTTCCTGGCTTGATCCCACAACCCATTCTACACCCAAATTCCAGAAGAATGATAACTTGTATATGTTTGATTTTGCATATTGCATGAGAAAGGTGTTTTTATCTGAGCATTGTATTAGATTATCTTTGTGTTGTATTTCATGTTTGAGTTAATAGCGTTTTGTTCTAGTGTTTCAAGGTTTAATGATTTAACTAATGGTGTTACTCTTGTCAGTTTTAAATATTCTCCAGTATTGCAAATTAGTCTGGTACATTTCTGTGTGTTGGTTTAAGGGAAATAAAAATGTATTAAATGGATGGTTAAAATATTAGTAAACAAAATGAGGGGTGAGACTGCAAACAGGCTTATAAAAAAGTAAATGGAAAAGATGTAAACAGGGTAAGGGTTAGCCTGACAGGATGTAACAAAACAGCGAACATATTGGCAAAGAGCCTTTTTCAATGGACATACAATACACAAATAAAACGAATATAAAATTAAAAAATAAAAACTTAGCTGCGGTAAAATCCAAAGAGTCCATGAAAGTGAATCTAATTATAATTGCAAATCTGATTTTCACTGTGATTCAAACAAACATATTGTTTAAGTTTCTCATTATTTACCTCTCCCCAAAGTCAGCCATGATGTCCACTCTCCTGATCTGATACTCTCCAGTCAAAACATCCACCTCTGTCTCCACAACACCAGCACAGTAGGTGTGGTACCTGAACATGTTGTCTGGCTTGTCAGATCTATTGGAGAATTGTTAACAAATAATATAACTTAATAGGCCATTGAATAACAATTACAGAATTTATTAAATACTTTTAACAATCATATTTAATTTTATATTTCAATTTGATTAATTTATGGTGGTTTAGCAAAATCTGTTTGATTGTTATACATACTTGGTCCTTGCAGAAAGATCAATGCTGTTAAAGTTACAGGCCTTTAATAGAGATGGCCAATCAGCATCTGGCATCTTTTCTCTGATTGGTTGTATCCGTTCATTCAGCTCTTTGCATGCATTTATGGCAGCCTGAAAGACAGTTTGTCTTCAATCTCAGTATTCTCAGAAATCACAGATAAATTTTATTTCTAAGGAAAAATTAATTTTGTTCAAAAAAAGTTTTACTCACCAAAATATTCAATTAACAGAGTTATTAATTATAATTAGACATTTTTTTTCAATCTTACAGAGACACAAAGCTCACTGCCAGAGCTGCCCCCTGTAAATGTTGGATTAGGAATAACATTGTTTTGTCCAGGTCTGATCTTCACAAAGTTTAATGGAATCTTCAGTGTCCTAGCAACAGCCTGAATTATCTGTATGATGAATAAAAGAAATACTTGAGTCACTAGATAAGGGAAGAAAAGAACATCTTAAATTATCTGTACAGGGAATCAAAAACAAAACACCACTTTCAAACTAAACCAATCAGGAAGAGTTACAGCTTGTGCTTATGATTTTACAATTGTTTAATAAATAAATATTTCAACATATAATTGAACAGTTCTAACAGTACTGAATTTTAATATCATAATTTTAAAAAATTGTATGAAACCTTTTTTAAAAAAAAATATAGAGAACCTTTGTGTGAAGTCCTTGACCCATTTCTGTCCCTGATGTCATGACATTTACTGTTCCATCATCAGCAAAGATTGAAACATTGACTGTGTGACCAGGTGGAAAGTGGAGTATGGCGTACTTTACACCACACATCGTAATACCACGTTTACGCCACTTGTTACCCTGTTTGAAATTGAAACATATAAATAGCAAAAAATAAGCTATTTTTGTAAAAATATTGATCAATATAAATTTTATACATATGTATCTAAACCAAAATGACCAGGAAGCTTGACTCACGGTATTAAATGTGTCCACTAAACCTGACCTACTCTATTAAATGTGTCCACTAAACTTGACCTACTCTATTAAATGTGACAACTAAACTTGACCTACTCTATTGAATGTGACAACTAAACTTGACCTACTCTATTAAATGTGTCCCCTTAACTTGACCTACTCTATTAAATGTGACAACTAAACTTGACCTACTCTATTGAATGTGACAACTAAACTTGACCTACTCTATTAAATGTGTCCACTAA
>MUZC01004758.1:661492-692468 GCA_002072015.1 Radix auricularia | reverse complement strand
CGGACACCAACGTACTTGGGTATAAAGCTGGACCAGAAACTCCAGATGCATAACCATGTACGTGAATTATGCGCCAAAACCACAGCTAAATTGTCCCTGGTGAAGAAACTGGCTAGCACGAGTTGGGGAGCGGACGCAAGACTACTAAGAGCTCTCTATCTTGGTAGCGTGAGAAGTGCTATTGACTACAGCCTCCCGGTCCAGGCCTTTGCGAGCCGTACGGCTCTAGAGGGTTTGGACCGAATACAGAACCAAGCTCTACGGTTCGTATGTGGGGCGTTGCGTACCACACCCACCGCCGCGGTAGAAATAATGTCAAACGTAGAACCCCTGGCGATAAGGCGAGAAAAGGCAATCATGACTACGGTGGAGCGATACCGTAGGTTGGAGCATGACGAACCCTGCTACCAACTGCAAGACCGATGGGTTAAGAGGACAAGACTGAAGAGACCCTCCTTTATGGACGCGGTCCACGAACTTGAAGAATCAGTCCCCCTACCCAAGCTCAGGGAACGCATGAAACTGGTCCCTGCTCGAGGACCACATGAAAGCCTTGACCCGCCTGATATACGTCTGACACTGGCAAATGCCGCGGTGACACGGGCCAGTCCCGTCGAGCTTCTGCGAGACGAGACTCTGCGCACAATCGAGGCCTATGGAGACAGCGTGGTAAAAGTCTTCACGGACGGCTCACGTTTAAGAGATGGCAAAAGTGGATACGGTGTGCTAATTCAATGTGTCCACTAAACTTGACCTACTCTATTAAATGTGACAACTAAACTTGACCTACTCTATTGAATGTGACAACTAAACTTGACCTACTCTATTAAATGTGACAACTAAACTTGACCTACTCTATTGAATGTGACAACTAAACTTGATCTACACTAATAAATGTGTCCACTAAACTTGACCTACTCTATTAAATGTGTCCACTAAACTTGACCTACTCTATTAAATGTGTCCACTAAACTTGACCTACTCTACTAAATGTGTCCACTTAACTTGACCTACTCTATTAAATGTGTCCACTAAACTTGACCTACTCTATTAAATGTGTCCACTTAACTTGACCTACTCTATTAAATGTGTCCACTTGTCTCATCCTCTCGGCTACCTCAGCTGTTAGTTTCAGTCTGTTCCATAGATCTCTCAGAGTGCAGTGGGTCAGTGGGACACCTTGTAGATCGGTCTGATTGTAGAAATGATTATATTGAAGTATTTAGAATATTTATTACAGCATTTTTAAAAATTAAAAAGAATATTGAAAATATTTAAATATATATTGCTTTTCTGAAGTTAAAATATAATTCATTTTATGTATCAATTTTCTAAAACATTTCATATGCAGACTTGATTAAATAATATGACTATCATATTTAAAAATATGCAGCTCATAAGACAGACATGACATTGATTTGTAATGTAGCTCAAAACTAAATAATTTTCCTAATATAATCTGAAAACTAAGAAAACTTAGAGTAATCAACAGAAAGAAAATATAGGCTAAATGCACACTTTATGTAGCTCAACACAAGAAGTAGAATGATTGGCTCAGTGTTTGTGAAAAATCTACCAAATGACACCTCCAAAGAAATGCTGAGAGTTTTGTTTCCCTTTGCTACAGAGATTAACTTTACTCCAGATAAATTCAAAGATGGTACTGCCCGACTTGTACTTGAGAAAAGAAGCAGTGTCTTTCCTTGCTTGAAAGCATTTGCCAAAGTTGAACTTGGAGGCAATATCTTAGAATTTCATCCATTAGAAAAGCGCAAAGAACAACTAAGTGATAATGAGAGTAAAACAAAAAGCATACTAAAGGAGAAAGTTGTAGCTGTAATGGTGGAAAAAAAAAGAGGAAAAAGACAAAGAAGCAGATTCTAAAGATCCAGTTGATTCCAAAACAACAGAAGATGGCAAGGAGAAAGCTTTGAGTTCAGAGACTAAAGCAACAGAAAGTAAATCTCCACAAAAAGGAACTTCGTCTCAAAAAGATTTCCCCAAGAAGATCTTAACAACCAGTAAAAATAACAGTGCACCACGGGAGTTCAAACGGGAATTTAGAGGCAGAGGTCGTGGTACCTGGTTTTCAAGAAGGAGGGACCAGGGTCCAATCCATTCTTACCAAGAGAAGAAAAAAGTTGGCGGTCCGCCAGGGAAACCAGGCTGAGAAAGCCAGAAGTACCTTCACGCGCTCGAGCCGGCAGACCAGATATCCGGAAAGGTCCCCTGGGTTGGGACAGTGCCGGCAACAGAAGCCCAATCAGGCACAATCAAAACTGGGGCAGCCGAGGTGGCTCGGGCTATCGTAACAACAGAAATAACTCAGTTTGGAACTCAAGAGCTTCCGGAGGAAGAAACCGCTTGAGCCCTGTTGGTGGCTATGCTACCAGTGGTAGAGCAGATAGAAGATTTGAACAACAAAGTTATGGTGGCGGTATGGCAGGAGCTTCGGGTGACATGTGCGTCAATGTAGAAACCACCAAAGAGATGATGCTGTTACAGAGCCAGTTGAGCATGGCCATTAAGAATCAGATATCCATGTTAAACCAAACTCAGATTGCAGTTGAGCAGGCAAAGAGGGGAGCAGGACTGGGCTTGACATCCGACTTGGCCCAAACCAGTTCTTCTGGTGAAGGATCTCACACTTTTGGGGGCTGGTGCCAAACGCAGAGCCAATCAAGCAGGATTTAGCTCTGATTATGGTGAAGACAGTTTTGGAGGGAAAAGACAAAACCTGGGTAGGGATCCCAACAACGTAGTTGGGCTGAGGAGAGCCCTGCTGATTACTACGGCATGCAACAATCACAACCAAGCTTGGATTATGGAGCAGACAGACGGACAGAAGACACAGCTCCTGCATATGGCAACAGCTACAATTCAAGAAACTTGAGTCAGTCCAGTGCTGGTTATGAGCAAAGCTCTTATCGCTATCACTATTAGAGGACAGTGCTGTTAAAGTATTACAATTTTTGTTAAGCATGTAGCAGTCAGTTACATTTGACTTATCTTATTTTTTTAATGTCTCTTTTTGTTTTGGTGTTTAACATAAGAATTTATAAATAGATGAAAGGGGTAGGGGGTGGGTTTGCTGGTTTTTAATGAATAATAGAATGTTTTCCTTTAAAGGAGTCCTTGAATAGGTATAACTTATTATGTTGTTAAACTTGTTAGCTTGGGTCTAGGTTTAGATTTGATTTTTATGAAATGGATATTTTTTGTTTTTTAAAAGATAGTGTTATTTCTACATTTTAACTGTATAATGATAGCAGATTAATATTCAATGAAACTACTGTACATATTGTCATATTTGAGACCATTTTGTGAAGTCCTCCATGCTTTGTTTTTATAGATAAACTTTTAAAAAATGAAAAAAAAAAGAAAAAAACAAAAGAAAAAATAAATAAATAAATAAATAAGGATACAAGACCCTAACTTACCTGTCCTTTTTCATACAAGTTTATTTCCTTAAATAAAATGGGGTGCATGCTGATCGCCTTGGCTGCGTGTTCTAAGACAGTCTCTATGACCAAGGAAGCTGGCACAGACCCTGTGGAAAATTTACCAAATTTTAAACTGTTATCTTTATCCATTTTTAGGATTATGACAGGAAAAGCTTAATGCAATTATACATTTTAAAATGAAACTTACTTTAAAGGAATACAATAAAAAAAAGATTTTAAAAAAAAATAAAACCATCCCTTATTACAGACACTTCTTACATACAGAAGATTATTGCAGCCTACGCTTATCCATGGTTTATGTATATACTTGCATTGTTATTAGAGTTTTAAATGTTGAAAGAGTTTAAGTTTTCCTGGTTTGATCAGGCAACCTATTCCATGTCCTAATTCCAGACAGGAAGAACAAGAATATGTATATGTTTTTTTCTTGCATATGGAATAAAAAAGTTTTTAAGCCTTATGTTTATCTTGTGTTATGTTCCATCAATTTTAGATGCTCTTGATTCTCAACATAGCGATGTCAAATCCAACATTTTTGCCAAGGGGTCTATGACATTATTTGAAAAATAGATAACAACATAACACACCTGGAGCTCTACAAGGTTGAGCTGTGGGCTTATTGGTCTTTACTGAGGTGCAGACAACTCTCCAGTTGGGAGAAAAATATCCTGTATTAGAAATAAGAAAGACAAAGGGAAAGTTATGTTAATAAAATTTAATTTTAGTTACAAGACAATTATCCATGATTCCAGTGTTACATGTCTAACATAAAATTTTGAGGCCAATCTAAGATGTGATACCTTAGGAATGTTTTACGTTCAAAACACAAATTGATGGAGTTGAAATTCCATATATTTCAAATTGAACAACAAAGTTTCAGGAGATAATTAATCATTGATCTAAAACTTTCCTCTAGAGACATCAAATTGAAGTCTTAGCAAAAGACAAACATAATTGAAAACAATAATAATAACATAGCTTCACAGGACTTGAAGTTTTCAACAATACAATATGTATAGTGCAATTAAAAATATCAAGCTTTTAAAATAATATTAACGACAAGAGTCCTAAGTTTTGCTAAAAATCTTGAATAATCCAAATAATAGTGGACAAACCTTCATCAACTGAGTGCTGAAATTCATTAGTCATCGGAGATTTGTTAAATCCACTATCTACATACATATCTAGGTCAACTACCTTCAGCTTGCCATCTCTGCTAAGTCCTGCCTGTTAAGATGGGGGTGAAAATAAGCTTAAATTATTTTTCTGCTTACAAAATCCCACATGACAATAATTATGTAATTTACGTAAATGTTTTTTTGTCATTTAAAAGTAACGCACAATGCATTCTCTTGTTACATGTGTCTTTTTGTCACTTTTATGTTTTTTCATGTTATTTCACCATAGTAATTGTAACTTACTTTGAATGTTTATTCCGTGACAAAAAGTTTATATTTATTGATGCTGCCTTACATTAACATCAACAGACTGATGTACACTTATGTTAATAAATTTGGTAATAAAAATGGGAAAAGAATAGTAATTGAAGTGAAGAGTTTGTTCAGTAAAATCAAATTTAAAGTAAATCTAGTACTCACTTAACTATTCAAAAGCTAATTTTTTTATTCTATGATAGTAGACAATTCCAAGACATCATAACAATAATAAAAGTTCAAATTTGAATTAACTATGATGTATTTATATAGCAAAACAAATGGGGTGATGCTAATTAAGATTTACCTTGTACTTGACAAGAATGGGAAAACGTTTTCCAGACAATTTGACATTAGTTGGCATGTCCACAATAAGGCGGACGGGTCTGTAGAAAAAAATCTTATGAATTGTTAACTATTATTTTTTATGAGATTAACGTCCTGTCAGTATTAAAAGTTATCTAAAATAAGGGTATAGTAAACAAAAAAAAAGTGTATTCTTTTTTGAAAAGTTGTAAGGTCAGATTAATGGTGACCTTTAAAAATTTAAGAAAATTCCGAAAATATTTTGAGGTTTTTGCATAGTATTTAGCAATTTCTGTAAAACTAACCAAATAAAGAAACATTTGTTAAGAGCTCTAATATAATTAAATCATGAAATGTTTAGTTATCACAATGAATTTGTATAAAAATGAATATAATAAAATACTTTACCTCTTGGTAACATAGCAGGCCAAAGTTGCTGCAGCTGAAATGTTACAAGAATACATAACTTTGCCACCAAAACCTCCACCTATCCTGTTTGTGATCACATTTATGCTGAAAAGAATCCAACCAAAAATATAATTTAATCTATTAAGAAGTTAAATCATGTATGTTTTTTTCAGCAAAATGATGTATCAAATTGAGCTATCTACAATTAGGATTAAAACACAATTAAATATAATTACCATAAAATATCTCTGCCAGATTTTCAGAAGAATGTATTGTTACATTCCAAAGATTAACATAAATCTTTGTCACATTTCTCCTACAATGCTCTACTTACAAGTGAAAAGGTTTCCCCAAAATGTTTGCTGCAGCTTTCTGGTTCTGGTCGGCCCATTGAGTGGCAGCATACAGATCAATGCCATCTTCTGTTGGTACAGCTACAGACACCTGTAATGACATTTTGGTTAAGAAATTCATCTATTTGATCACAGATTCTTTGAATGACATTTTAATTGAAATTTAAATAGGAAGAAAATATTTTTAAAATAAAATAAGTTTAGCAGAAGAAATAAAAAGCGTTTTAAGAATAAACTAACGTAATTTAGCTAAAATAACTAACTTGATTCTCAAGATAGTAATAATATTGGGATCCTTCTCTTATCTCTCCAGACACAACAACTTCAGCTTCTTTCAGAGCATCTGAGAATTATTGTACTAAAAACGTTAAATTATAGTACAAAATGTTAAATAATATTATCTTATTCCTAAATATTGCACTCTAAATTTCTAGGTAGGGTAGATATTAACTTACCATCAGGATTTCCAACAATTTTTTCATCTCTCCCCTCATGAAACATTTGTTTCTCAATAGCTTCATCAAGGCTCACCACAGCAGGCTTTATATTGGAATAGGTAACCTTTACTTTCTTGGCTGCTTCCTCAGCTATTTTCTGTGTCTCTGATTTACAATTTAGATTTTAAAATGTTGTCTCTTAGTTTAAACATAGTGTCTTACAGTTGACACTCAGTTGAATTATTTCAATTATGTTATGTAGGATGCTTTTTCAAATTTTATTTGTGTTTTAAACTTAGGGGCCCATCCATAAATGACGTCACTCGATTTTAAACGATTTTTACCCCCCTCCCCACTCGTCACGAAAACTTAGACCCCTCTCCAATATGACCTCACAAAGCTTTGCCCCCCCCCCTTTCCACCAAATATAGCCGTATTTTCTATTTGAAAATGATTATGTTTCAAATCATTTTGTTGTTGTCATTTAATACTTGGCCCGGGCTTCAATTTTTACTGGCCCCATCTTAAATAGCTAATTGACGGAAGTATTATTTCTGTAACGTCGTTATATTTATTTTTAAAAGTCGAAATATTGTTCTGTTTTGGGTACCTCTAAGTCAAAGGATGGCCAAAAGTGATAACATCTCATTGTTCTCCAGACTGTGAGTCTTAAAGACCAAACAAGGGGAACAAATTTAGTTGCTCCTGTTCGTTTAGCTGTTAATGGCGTTAAATTGCCTAGAAAACAATCTATCTCTATTTCTGATGGTGCCCCTGCCATGACTGGTGCGCAGGGGCGGTTTTAAGTTTTATTTAAAGTTATGTTTTGATATGACGTCACATTTCTTCAACCCCCTCCATCCCCCTCATCAAACATTGTCACAAAAGTGTGTGTCCCCCCCCCCCTAGGTGCCTGTCGTCATTTATGGACGGCACCTTGAGCTTATTCTAAATATAATACACATTTTCCATACAAGACATCAAGTGACTTTAAATTATTACTTCAGGCATATTTTTTGAAAGAGCAAGAATCTTATTTATCTTGTTTTTTTTTTTTAAATCGGATTGGAATCATTGAGCCATTGATATTAATTGATAGTTACATGATAAGAAAATTCTCAATCTAAATTATAGTTGTAAAATTTCTTATTAACATAAACTATTTTAATTATTTTAAATGAAAATTTTAATAGATTAAAAAAATATTATTTTACCCGCAAGTATTAGACCAAGAGCTTGTCCATTGTATGATATTTCTTTTGTTGCGAACACCTGTTTTGAAAAATATAAATATATCTATAAATCGTCGGTACACCTACATAGATATAATTTGGAAAAGTAGTGGGACTTACTATGAAAGGACAAAACATAAATTATGCAATACTCTTTTGAGAAACTATATAGACTTTTAGGTAGCTGGAAGAGAATGTATTGTAAACCTTTTCTAGTGAATTTTTGGAAGATCTCAATTTGTAAATTTGTTTAAAAAAGGTATTATAATTCAAGTAGTCCAACTCAAAAGAACCCACACCTTTAGATAGATATCCAGCAATAAAGTAACAGAATAAAGAAGATATAATAACATTCTAGGTAGGTAAAACATTGCTGAAAATACATTCAAGTACGGATTTTTGCCATAAGTTCTCTAGGTAGGGGGAAATGTTAGCATGCAATAAAGAAGAAAAGTTAGAATGTCATGCCTATATCAATAATTAATTAACCACTAAAATGCTTGACAGATACTTGGTGTACATCTCATCTAGTAGACACACATTTGAGTAATTTTTTTTAAAGCCAACTACTTACATTAAAGAATAAAAGCATTAGAAGTATTAAGGGTTCAGGTAAAGCCAAAGTGATGGAGAATATTATTGGTCCTTCTATCTTATCTGTTATGGACGCTCCTTTTATGCAGAAGATTATTGCGTCCTAGGCTTATCTATGGTTTGTGTCTACTCCTGCATTCTTTTTAGAGTTTTAAATGTCTCTAAAGTGTTGATTTTCATGGTTTCTTCAGGCAACCCATGCCACGTACGAATCCCAGACGGGAAGACAGAAAACGTATCTGTGTTTGTTCTTGCATGCGGAATAAGAAAGGTGTTTTAATCCCTATGTCTATCTGAGAGTTATATTAATTTATCATTGTGTTGTATTTCTAAATTAGAGTTAATTGCTTTATGTATTATTACGACTTTACTTTGGGTTCTTCTATCTTCTACTCTTTTAAGGTTTAATGATTTAACTAATTGTCTTATTTTTGTAAGTTTTGAATATTCTTTAGCAATGAATCTGGAAGCTCCTTTTTTAATTTGTTCTAGTTTATCAATGTTTTCTTTGGTTGAAGGGTCCCATACAGAAGATACATATTCTAGTATAGCTCTCACCAGGGTAAGGTAGCATTTTAGTTTGATATTTTTATTACATCTGTAAAGTTTCTTTTTATAAAGCCTAAGGTTTTGTTTGATTTTTTTTAATAACTACATTGACATGGGGATTCCAAGATAGTTTCTCATTTATTATTAGGCCTACTCCTAAGTATTTTGCATCTTCAGTATGGGTTAGTTATTTCCATGAATGAAATATTTTGAATTTATTTGTTTTTTTTTCTTTATTACTCTCAACAGTTGATACTTTGCTGAATGGAAGGACTCCAGTTACTTTCCAATTTTATCAATTCATTTAAGTCTTTTTGTAAAATTTTCTGGGTTGTTTTGATTTAATTGATCTATAGATTATATAATCATCAGTAAATAACCTAACTATTTTTCCTGTTGAGATATTGTTAGGTAAATCATTTATATAAATTAAAAATAGTAAAGAAACTAGCACAGTCCCTCATGGAACTCCTGAGTTAACCTTTATTGGTGCAGATTTTATCATTGGGAATGCTTCTGAAATTCCCAACAATCATTAAAAAGTGTTATTTAAGGGAATGAACAAAAAAAAAAGGGTTTCAATATCAGTTCCATATTATTATATATATAATAGCCCAGTGGTGTGGGTATGTTTGTAACGTAACGCGTAACGCAAGAGATGTACCACAGTCTACAGCAGTTAGTTTAGTTGAAAAATCGTGTTTTGATGAGCACTGTAAAAATATTTAATAGGATGACGTCATTGTTTGGTGTGCATCGNCATTGAGTGGCAGCATACAGATCAATGCCATCTTCTGTTGGTACAGCTACAGACACCTGTAATGACATTTTGGTTAAGAAATTCATCTATTTGATCACAGATTCTTTGAATGACATTTTAATTGAAATTTAAATAGGAAGAAAATATTTTTAAAATAAAATAAGTTTAGCAGAAGAAATAAAAAGCGTTTTAAGAATAAACTAACGTAATTTAGCTAAAATAACTAACTTGATTCTCAAGATAGTAATAATATTGGGATCCTTCTCTTATCTCTCCAGACACAACAACTTCAGCTTCTTTCAGAGCATCTGAGAATTATTGTACTAAAAACGTTAAATTATAGTACAAAATGTTAAATAATATTATCTTATTCCTAAATATTGCACTCTAAATTTCTAGGTAGGGTAGATATTAACTTACCATCAGGATTTCCAACAATTTTTTCATCTCTCCCCTCATGAAACATTTGTTTCTCAATAGCTTCATCAAGGCTCACCACAGCAGGCTTTATATTGGAATAGGTAACCTTTACTTTCTTGGCTGCTTCCTCAGCTATTTTCTGTGTTTCTGTATAATTTTGTTTAAGTTTTTGTTTTGTTTTAAAATGTGATTTATTGGAGATACAAAAAAAGTTTACATAGATTTTTAAAAAAAATTTAACTTTGTAATTCACATTTGTTTTTATGCACAATAACAGATACATATAGTGGAGATTTTAAACAATTAAAATGAATGATTTAATGAATTTAATTGTAGAGAAAAGTCTTATTGTTGTGCTGAACAAGGAGAAATGCTATCAACATAAATACGTTTATTTTAAATTAAGAGGGAAAATAAAAAAGGATTCTTAATGATTTTAAAACTCATTCTGTACCTGCAAGTATTAATCCAACAGCTTGGCCGTTATAGGATATTTCTTTTGTTGCAAATACCTAATATGAAAATACATATTATTTAAATCTTAATATTAAGTTAAAATACATTTTAGATGAAAGATAAATAAAGGTTAAATTTCTTCCTTTTTAAAAAAAAAATTTCTCTACTGTAAAAATTCAGCAACTTTCAAAAAGAGGTAGAAATAAAATAAATTAAATTAATTCTAAAATTGATTTAGCACAAATAATGTCTTCAGGCCTAATCTATACATTCTAAGACATCACTCGTTTCTCAAAGCTTAGTGCATTTAAATTTTTTCTAATTTATGCAACAAAATGACACACAATAAATCAATTTCAACAAGAAATTACCTCTTCTGGAGTTATCCCTGGGAGTAGAGAACAACTCATGAAGTCATTCTTTCCCTCCTTGGGGATATCAGCTGGACCAATGTACCTTACAACACCAGGAATAGCCTGGAGTAAAATACAGAATATATTTATGTTTCATAGTATATAAATTTTAAAATTTCAATGTCATTGAACAATTCTATGTTAACAATCTGTAACACTTGACATAACTTAGACTTAATGTAACAGACTCTTTAAGACATATTTGTACCTATCTCAAAATAATTTTAAATTTTAATTTCATTTACGAATTTAAAATAATTATAAAATACAAATTTATATTTCATTTGAGAAAACATTTTTAAAAAAATGTGTGTGATCTTTTACTTTCAAGTTAAAATTATTCTTCTAGCTATAACTTTAAGTAAATATTCATACTAAAGCCTCAGCTGGGTCCACATTTTCTAGTGTAGCTGATCCCACTGTGGAGATAACAAAAACACCAAATAGTTCACGCCGGAAAGCTGGGGTATCATTTGTGTAAACAGTCTCACCAGAAGCCTTGAACATGGAAAGTAAATATGAAAGATATTGATATTTTATTTTTAACTGAACTTTTTTTTAATTCACCAAATATGACATAAGTACATTGTTAAACTTGTACAAAGCTATATCATAAAAGAAATAGTAGAAATAATTGAATTCAATATTAAATGTTAAGATTACCTGGAGTGGTGCTTCTAATTTTGGTAAAGCTTGTTTCAAGGGGAAGTCAGAGCTCTTCTCTTGGAAAGTCTGTAATCCTGAAGATAAGTTTCTCTCCATGCTGTCAGCTCCTGTTTTAATTCTTGGATCAGATGGTTTGTAAACTTCCAGCAATGTCTAATACAATTCAGAAGAATAATTTTCATTACTGCTTTTAATTTCACAATGGCTGAAGTAAGGAAGCAAGAGTTTTAAATTTTTTTGAAATTTTTTTTTATAAAGTGTTTCAGAGGTGTAACTAGGGTTGGTGTCACTTGGGGTGGTAGCTCATGGTGTCCCCCCCCCCCCCCACATGACTTAACCCATAGATCTCCTCAGAGTCTCCCAGTGCCAAATAATGGGAACAAAATTAACAATTAACATTGATCAATAACTTTTTCTAAACTCCACATTGCCTACCTTATAGAGTAGATTAATGGCTAAATCTTTTCTGTATTTGACTGAAGCAGAGAGAGGATCATCATTTGCTGGATCAATCTCAGACGCAAGCAAAGATAGTGTTTCTAAAAATATTTTTTAAGAATATGATATTATATGAACTTATAAAATACATTTTTTGAAATAGTATTTTAGGTAAAAGTATAATTAAAATATAATTTTAAATTTGTGGTAAAACCATAGAATGAAAATAAATTTTAAAAACAACCAAGGAATGAATCTAATGTTAAAATAAAGAGTTGTTGACCTGGAGTGGATTATAAGTAGTATTTCCTTTTAATTTTCTTGGGAGTGTAGCATTACAATAAGCCTGATGTTTTAAGAATATTGCTCATACTATATGTATAACACTCTGTGCTTGCATTTTGTGCAGGAAAAAAAAAGTTAATCTCATTATTTTTAATTAAAAAGCTTTTTGTTAAGATAGATTTCCTCCCAAGGCACACAAAAGGTACATTTCTTTAAAAGAAATGGCCCAAAATGTTATAATTTAATTTCCTTATTATTTATTCAAGTCAATTTAATTAATATGTTAAAAAAACAACCTTTAATGACTTCATCATTGAGTGTTTTTCCTGCTAAGTATGTTTCAGCTTTGACAGCATGAACCTGAAATTACAAAATAATAATTTATTTTTTTTTATGTTTGAGCTCAATATTTAATTTTTGTTTTTAAAGACAGGTGAATTAGGCTGAATAGAGACAATTTTTGTCCAAGTACAAAATATTTATTTGAAGAAGCTCTATTTATTAAAAATCTTATACATGAATTAAATCTACCCTCAATACAAACCATATCTTTGCTTATGCCACCAAACACCAGAGAAGGTTTGCCAGTTATTTTCTTGTCAGTTACTCCAAATCTAAAGGCAGCATTGACATAGGCATGGGCATTCTGGAAATAAAATGTCAACAATAAGTTTTAATGACTTCAGGACATTTATTGAAAATAATAACTGGGATTTATTACTTGACTGTAACATATTCTGATTCTGATTAAATTGCAGGTTCATAGTTTTTGAATGCCTCACCTAATAATTATACTGCCAAAACTATTAAAGATCATTTGTTATTGAGTAGTTGTCCAGCGTAAATACCATTATTAAGATCATAGGGGTAATGTTGGTAAGTATTAAAATATATTAGGGGTTGTTCAGTTATTATTTTATTTTTCTAAATGAAAGCTGGATTTTAAAAGAAAAATTTTAAAAATATTTATGTGCACACCTGCCACCTTGGTGTTATCTTGAAGGAACGGTAAAAATCAGTTGCACCCAGTTTAGGCAGTTCAAGAAAAACCACAACCTTTCCGCTCATATTGACTTTACGCAGGAAGTCCATGAGGCTGTGCTTGGTTGTGGTACCAGTGGCTGGATCTTAAAAATAAATTAAAACTATCAATATCCTATTCATTGTTTGGTCACATTTAAAAAATGAAAACTTATAATCCCTTTTAATTTCACTAGATCATTTATTTGACTAATCTGTTTTAAACTGAATTTAATTCATTATCTTTATATATAATGGGACACTTAAAAATCCTCTTCGTTGATATATCTTATTAAATTAATTCACAGGATAAGTAATTTGTTTGCAAAGTTTTAAGCCTAAAGATTATCACTCACCATAAATCCCTACTGATGCTCCAATGGCTTCCATCATGGTAAATAAATCAGATGGGAAATCAGGATGGTTTTTCTTAATCATCAAATTTCCAGCTATGCATCCAGCCTGTATTAACATATATTAAGACTGATGATTAATTAGTTTGAGTAATATAAATAAATTTTTTTTTAAATAGTTGCCACATTGCTAATTTTGATTTCATTATATACATCAAAAAGTACCGAAAGCAATCTAAATCATTCATGGGGATTTTTAATTAATTTCACCCTTTTTTTTAGACATTTGTAAAAAGTGATAGACTACATGAAATCTAGACTTTTCGATTAGAGTTTAAATGACTTTTATTTAAATTAAATTTATTATTAAATACCCAGTGTAATTAAATAAAATATGTTAATACAACAATCCCTGTTCCATTTTTGTACATGAAATTTAAATAAAAAAGCAAAGATAGTGAAGATTTTCTAATTTAAAAACTTGAAAATATTTTCATTAATAGTTCTTCCGCAAACGTCGTCACTTGTCCCGCCAACGGGTACCCGGGTTCCCAATGAGCATGTTTCCAGTGGCGTCGCTAGGGGGGTGCGGAGGGGGCGGGCCGCCCCGGGTGACACCATCAGGGGTTGACACCAGACCATAAAATTCTATATATTCCCGTTATTTGGCACTGGAAAATACGGAGGAGTTCTACTTCTATGGATTAAATCATGAGGGGGTGACACCATGAGCTACCGCCCCGGGTGACACCAACCCTAGTGACGCCTCTACATGTTTCAACTCACTTTTTTGTCATTTAAGTATGCATTTAGTTTGAGGCTCAATTATAAAATCGTACAACGCGTGAAGCCCATGCAAAACGTCATTAAATAAATTGTTAGCAATCAAATATTTAAGTGCAACTTTTATTTAAAGTTGCGTGTTTTGATTTGATGTCATCTTTCTGAAACACCCTCTCCCTCTCCCACACTTCATCACAAATGGTCGACCTCCCTTCCAAACTATTTGCATGATGTCATTTATGGACGGCCCCTATTATTTGCTAATAACGGTCTTGACAGGGAAAATTTCAAGGTGTTTCACACGGATAACCGGGGTACCCGTTAAACTTTTGGTTGGGTACCCGCCGGGCAGCTTTTTTCAACACTATTGACAGCCCTAGTCGTCACAAGAGTTACATTTATAAAGAAGTTATAAGGTTAACTCTGATGGTTTTCTTTATATTAATGTTGTGAGTAATCCACTTACATTTCTGACCAGAACACTTGCCAGAACCTTGAGATGTCGCACAACTCTTGCACAGTAAGTAAATCCAGCTTTGGTCTGCAACACTTTCAGTCTGTCCTTGAACTTGGTAAGTGTAGTGTTGGCTCCAAAGATCACACTATCAGGGTTTTCCTGGTGATGTCCAACATTTACAATTTTGTTTTGTTTTTATTGTTTTATAAAACATAAAATAGATGCCTTATTATTATTTTATCTAATTCTAATAACCATCTATTTTATCACTCACAGTAAACTGGTAAAGTTCTCTCACTCCATTAATAGCCATCTATTTTATCACTCACAGTAAACTGGTAAAGTTCTTTCACTCTATTAATAGCCATCTATTTTATCACTCACAGTATTAACTGGTAAAGTTCTTTAACTCCATTAATAACCATCTACTTTTATCACTCACGGTAAACTGGTAAAGTTCTTTAACTCCATGGAGGTCAATGTACAAATCAAAGGGTCCTTCATTCTTGAAAATACCTGTGTGGTGGAAAACCAGTTAAAAATACGTCATTTAATATTTTTTTTTTCACCTTCTACAATTTTGCCCTATAAATAAATTAAAATTAAATTAAATTGTTCATTTTTTTCCAGAAAGAAACGATATTTTATTGTATACTTTTTTTTTTTGGTTAATCTAAAAAAAAACATTTTAAATTAGCTGGAGACTAATAGATAATTAGGAAAAACCTTTGATGGAACTGAATGAAAGACTTTCATTTCAAATAATGGAGCAGGCCTTTTTGATGTACTGCCAAACAACCTAACTGATAAAGCTGTTTTAAAAAAGGTACCTGTTTATGAACTACCAACCCATCTTGCTAATCAATGTGCCAAACACCTAACATGATAATGTGCTATCAAACCAACTGAACTGATAAAATGCCACTAAACAAACTGACCCATCAAGGTGCTACCAATCTAAATGATCAGTTAAGTAGCTACCCAACAAACTGACCCATCAAGGTGCTACCAATCTAAATGATCAGTTAAGTAGCTACCCAACAAACTTACCCATCAAGGTGCTACCAATCTAAATGATCAGTTAAGTAGCTACCGAACAAACTGAGCCATTGAGGGGCTAAAAATGTAACTGAGCTATGGAGAATAACTGATCACTTTAGTAGCTACCAACCAAAGTACCCGTTGAGGGTCGGGTTACTCCGAAGCTACCGTTTCGTCCCCCTCATTTAACTTGCAACGCTGTTGAGCGGTGCCGGTTTAGGGCCAGGAGCGCCAGTACGGAATAGCAAAAGGTACCGCTAGGAAACGCTTTTGGTCGCCAGCTCTGAGGAAACCTTCCGGTGGGGTTTAAACCCTAGTTAGGTCAGTGATGATCCCCACTCTTTGCGGCGATCTGAACTATATAGACTCGTAAGCTTTGCCGTGGTGGCGCCAAAGTGATACTATGTTGATAGCGAGTCACAGTAGGGAAATTCCACACCTCCCTCGGGAGGCACACTTTAGTGGGAGGCGTTTTCAGCCCAGTGTCCTGGACGCCCAGGCGGCCGCTTGTAGCAGCGACCGCTCCGGGGGGGGCTTCTCAGTCTTTACGTCCCTTAGGGGGCCAGAGGGCTGAGGGGGTTTTCCGGGAAGCCCCATGAAGAGCGCAGGCTCGGGACTGCTGATTTTCTTCCACATGTAGGATTTTCAGTAGCTACCAACCAAATAGAAGTATCCAGGCATCTTCTGTATGGGACCCATCCACCAAAGAAAACATTGATAAACTAGAACATATTCAAACAAAAGCTGCCAGATTCATAACTGGAGAATATTCAAAACTGACAAGAGTAGCACCATTTGTTAAATCATTAAACCTTGAAACACTGGAGGATAGAAGAACCAAGAGTAAATTAGTAATTATACATAAAGCTATTAATTCCAATTTAGAAATGCAACACAAAGATAACTTATACAACCCTCAGCTAGACATAAGGATAAAAACACCTTCCAACTTCCGTATGCAAGAGCAAACATACAAATTTTCGTTTTTCCTCTCAGGAATTCGGGCGTGGGTGGGTTGCCTGAAGAAACCAGGAAAGCCAACACTTTATCAACATTTAAAACTCTTATAAGAATGCACGACTAGACACAAACCATAGATAAGCATAGGGCGCAATAATCTTCTGCAAAGGAGCGTCTGTAACAAATAAGATATCAATCTAACTGAGCTATGGGGCTGCTAACTGACCTGTTGGGTGCTAACTGACCTATGGGGTGCTAACTGACCTGTTGGGTGTTAACTGACCTGTTGGGTGTTAACTGACCTGTTGGGTGCTAACTGACCTATGGG
Organism: Radix auricularia; assembly: GCA_002072015.1. Classification (NCBI taxonomy): domain Eukaryota; kingdom Metazoa; phylum Mollusca; class Gastropoda; family Lymnaeidae; genus Radix; species Radix auricularia. The sequence goes on along the minus strand of MUZC01004758.1, from coordinate 675,312 downwards.
GTGCTAACTGACCTGTTGGGTGTTAACTGACCTATGGGGTGCTAACTGACCTATGGAGGTGCTAACTGACCTATGGGGGTGCTAACTGACCTATGGGGGTGCTAACTGACCTATGGGGGTGCTAACTGGCCTGTTGGGTGTTAACTGGCCTGTTCTGTTAGGTGCTGACTGACCTATGGGGGTGCTAACTGACCTATGGGGTGCTAACTGACCTATGGGGGTGCTAACTGAACTATGGGGTGCTAACTGAACTATGGTGTGCTAACTGACCTATGGGGGTGCTAACTGACCTGTTGGGTGCTAACTATGGGGGTGCTAACTTACCTATGGGGTGCTAACTGAACAATGGGGTGCTAACTGACCAATGGGGGTGCTAACTGACCTGTTGATGTATTGCCAAACAAAAGTCTTGTCTTCAAATTTTTCTTGGCAGAAATCTGAGCTCCAAGCTGTTGAAGGTCAAGAGGACGATGCCATCTACTCTCTATAAGGTCAAGGTCAAGAGAGTGGTTGGCATGTGAGGAACACTTTGCCCCTGATTCCTTCCCTTGGCACAATTCTCCAGTCTTGGGGCACAGATGTTTACTGAGATCCTGTGTTCAAAGATTTAAACAAAAATGTATCTTTCAGCTTCAGTTTAAAATATATATATATATTTCAAGTTTTAAAAAGTTTTTAAACATCAATGCTGTATATTTTGCACATTAAAGAAGGGCCCAAATATTTAAATAAAAAATCAAAATAACTAGATAAAAGACAAGGAATTAAGTTTAAAGTTCATTTAAAATCGTAAATCGAAAAAGAAATATTTTTGCCTCAATGTCAATACACTTTGCCCCAGGATTGGTTGAGTCTGTAGCAATGAATCTAAGTTACCTCGATGTCAATACATTTTGCCCCAGGGTTGGTTGAGTCTGTAGCAATGAATCTAAGTTACCTCAATGTCAAAACACTTTGCCCCAGGGTTGGTTGAGTCTGTAGCAATGAATCTAAGTTACCTCCATGTCAATACACTTTGCCCCAGGGTTGGTTGAGTCTGTAGCAATGAATCTAAGTTACCTCAATGTCAATACACTTTGCCCCAGGGTTGGTTGAGTCTGTAGCAATGAATCTAAGTTACCTCAATGTCAATACACTTTGCCCCAGGGTTGGTTGAGTCTGTAGCAATGAATCTAAGTTGCCTCAATGTCAATACACTTTGCCCCAGGGTTGGTTGAGTGTGTAGCAATGAATCTAAGTTACCTCAATGTCAATACACTTTGCCCCAGGGTTGGTTGAGTCTGTAGCAAATGATTTCATGGCGTCCAAGATGGACCTGTAACCTGTACATCTACAGACATGACCATCGAAAGAGTCCTCAATCTCTTGTTGTGTGGGCTGGGGCTGTTGGTGGAGCAGGCTGGATCGGGAGGTCACAAAAATAAATGATATTATCCCTATCATTTATACATTTTATAAAACTGGAGGGGGGGAGGAACAATCAGACAAAAATTATAAATGTTTACTGAAAATGTTTCTAGTTGACATCTAGATGATAGTTGTTCATACTTTGTTCATATATCTATAGAGGCCCTTACCAATTAACAAGAGCTGCTCGTTCCTGCGAAGGACAATTATAGTGACAAGCTTCCAAATGGTTCAGTTCGATTAACGCATTTGTGTTTATTGCCTCCTGTTCCCCAGTTTCCAGTCACAAATACCCACAAATGAGCAGCTCAACAAAGTATCACCTTTACATACGCGTATAAAAAAACCTCCACTTTTAATCGGACCCATAATGATCAAAATATTGATCGTGGGTCCTTGATAAAATGAACAAAAACAAAATGAAGATGCTTATACCTGAATTTTTACAGAACTTACCCATACATGGACATGACAAAGAACTTACCCATACATAGACATGACAAAGAACTTACCCATACATAAACATGACAAAGAACTTACCCATACATAGACATGACAAAGAACTTACCCATACATAGACATGACAAAGAACTTACCCATACCTAGACATGACAAAGAACTTACCCATACATAGACATGACAAAGAACTTACCCATACATAGACATGACAAAGAACTTACCCATACATAGACATGACAAATCCAGGTGTACAATATCCACACTGTGTACCATTGTACTGTGCTATCCTCTCCTGGATGGGATGGAATCCATCTTTTTGATTTCCTATTCCTTCAACAGTGGTGATCTGCCAGCCGTCTACACTGTACAGGGGACATGTGCACTGGGGACATAATAGTAAAACATGTGCACTGGGAACAAAATATTAAACCATGTGCACTGGGAACATAATAGTAAAACATGTGCACTGGGAACATAATAGTAAAACATGTGCACTGGGAACATAATAGTAAACATGTGCACTGGGGACATAATAGTAAAACATGTGCACTGGGGACATAATATTAAAACATGTGCACTGGGAACATAATAGTAAAACGTGTGCACTGGGAACATAATAGTAAAACGTGTGCACTGGGAACATAATAGTAAAACTCGTGCACTGGGAACATAATAGTAAAACATGTGCACTGGGAACATAGTAAAGCTTGTGCACTGGGGACATAATAGTAAAACATGTGCATTGGGAACATAATAGTAAAACAAGTGCACTGGGAACATAATAGTAAAACATGTGCACTGGGAACATAATAGTAAAACATGTGCACTGGGAACATAATAGTAAACCATGTGCACTGGGAACATAATAGTAAATCATGTGCACTGGGGATATAATAGTAAAACATGTGCACTTGGAACATAATAGTAAAACATGTGCACTGGGAACATAATAGTAAAACATGTGCACTGGGAACATCATAGTAAAACATGTGCACTGGGGACAATAGTAAACATGTGCACTGGGAACATAATAGTAAAACATGTGCACTGGGAACATAATAGTAAAACATGTGCACTGGGAACATAATAGTAAAACAAGTGCACTGGGAACATAATAGTAAATCATGTGCACTGGGGACATAATAGTAAATCATGTGCACTGGGTATAAAGTAGTAAAACATTTGCACTGAGCTATGGCGGATTAAGGGGGGGCTTAACGGGCTAAAGCCTTGGGCCCCCGACGGTTTGGGGGCCCCAAAACTTTTTATATTGTATAATAAAAGTGAACAAATGTTTGCAGGAACCCTTGAAAATATATACATTTATTTATCTTATCTTTTAAACTGATCGCTATTCAGACCAGACAGTCTTCATAACCGAAAAACTTTATTTGAGTGGCTCACTAACAGAAGTATACTATAAAATATAGTTTATAGTTTTAAAATTTCTCTCTGTAGGCATGCTCCGCTGGCCGTGTGGATAGAGTATAGGCTCGTGATTCAAGCTGTATCGGGATCAATTACCAGTGGCGGAATATTTTTTAAAAAAATTTCTTTTCACACTCAACAGTAACATACCGGCGAACACTTCAAACAGTTATTTCTTCGTGTTCGTTTTTTTTCCTCGTGTTCGTTTTTTTTTTCATCATAAATATTTAGTTACAGTTTTATATTAGCTGTTAGAAATCATTTTATTTTAAGTGACGCTGGCGGGATAGGGCCCCCATTTGATTGCAGCCCGGGGCCTCGTGCATCTTAATCCGCCGCTGGCACCGAGGATATAATAGTAAAACATGTGTACTGGGTACACAACATACTAGATAATTGCAATAGAATCATTAAATAAAAGTCGTTTGAACTGGGGAAAAGTGTACATGTAAATTAAGTCACGGGCTATTGTTGTTACAAGGAAAATAATAATTTGTCATTTAATACTTTTAAATATTGTCAAGCCAGTTGGGGTTCTAAATTTTATAACTGGGAAACATGCAAATACACCAAAGTCCCCATTTCATATGATGTGTCACTGATATCCACATTTGACATGATGGATCTCTGATATCCACATTTATCATGATGGGTCACTAAACTGGTATCCACATTTGAACGATAGTCATTGAGAACGTCTTAAGTTGAATGAAATTGAACACAATAGAATATAAATATACTAGCCGACCCGCGTCGTAGCATACGCAACTAATGATTTAGTGACGGGTGAAGACATCCTGAAAAACACAGTTGTCCAAATGGGGTGGGTTTGGGCAAACGACTGTGAGTGAATGAAAAGAAGGAACTCTGGAGAGAGCAAAATACAATTGCCCATGACTGAAAACAGGTTTTGGAAGATACAGACATATCTTTTGGAACGTTTAGCCCTGTGTTTTATTTATTGTCATGGCAAAGGCTAATCTAACAGGGAATTGTCTGCACGTCAAGGTAAAGTTAGCACAACGAAGAGAACAAAGTGATTATGCAAATGTCGAGAAACAAAGCTTACAGCCGTGTTGCAAAGTCATGTTTGAAAGTAAAGTGGGAAATGAACGGGCACAAACACAAACATTTTTGAAAATTAAAAACGTAATGTCTTAGCTGGGGCTTGAACCTACGACCTTCCGCGTGTTAGGTGAATGCAATAATCACTACACTACAAAATACAAGCTACTCTGTTGTTCTGAAAGAACAAATTAATTAACCTCAATTGAACGCATTGTTGGTCTCGATGACACCCACCCTCTGCACTACCGTTTCTTGCCAGCTGATTGGTCGGTGGGATTAGACAGCTTGATTGGTGTCCGGCATTGTTGAACCACGAGAAGGATTTAATATATATAGATAATCCTACCGAGTTGATGCTCATGGTCTCCAGCTTGTCCCCTCCAGGGGCGTACGTCACAGTCACGGCACAGCAGCCACATCCGGCCTCCTTACACATGACCTTTGTGCCCTTGAGGCCGGCCACATCTCTGATGTACTCATTGAGTGACGTGGTGGTCGGGTATTTGTCGTACACTGGGGGCACAATGAAATTATGACAAACAAAAAAAAAAAGTTTTATACTCGTTGGATAGATGTGAGATGCTTGAGAAATGACAGAGATGCTTGGGGGAACTTTTTGTAGGGGGCACATGTCTATGGAAGGAACGCAGACGTCGAAAATGATCGCCGGTTACTTACCGAGGAAGAGATTGATAGAAAGGTAATACATAGCCTATTGTCTTTCTTTGTTTATTATAAATTTTGTTAACTTTAATTTGGGACCAAGTTCATTATGTTAACATTTCTGCAGAGATCAGTTAAAATGTTTACATGCTATTCCAATGTGTCTTTATAATGAGAAGAAAGTGGCTTTTAGATTCCATAGTTATGTCCCTTATCGATAAAAACATGCTAGGAGTAAAGAAAGACAACATGTTATATATATCACCATTCTATCAGTCTCTGCCTCCCTTTGCTGCAGACAGAAAATGTAAGCCATTTTTATAAAGAAACAAGCAACGATGCCCGCTCAAGGACGTTCCACCGTCGTTTCGGGTGACATGTTGTACCTCCCCTCCAACAGCTGTTTCGACCGGCCATAAATGTGCATCACATCAAAAATACCATTCATTATAGTTATAATAAAAGACCCGTTAAAAACAAAGTTTTTGACTATAAATCCCAACGCGTACTGCTCTAAATAAAGTCTTGGGAAAAATACTGAACAAAAAATAACTCGCTTTGAACGTCCGCGTAAACTTGTTCAATATGTAAATGAGATTTACTTTTTCTGATTGGCTGTGGGATCTGTGGGAGTTTGAGCGACTAATCGATATCGCTGACTTGACAGAAAATTGCCTTTTATTATATAGGATAAAGCACTGGAAATTACATCAGATTGTTTTTATGCTCTATTGATAGGCTTTGACTGCTTTCAAAGTGGGTCTTTCGTAAACTCCTTGAATAAAACTCCTTAAAACAACGTTTAGAGACAAGAAAAAAAATGCCTGTATATTTTGAAAATCTATTCAATACATAATTGGGTGGAATTTTTAATAATCTTCTGTAAAGAAGAAGCATCTTTAAATGGAGAAGATAATTGGCATAGGATTTTTGTTTTTAAAATTTCATTACTGTGGACTGACAGCGATAAAATCATTTGGACTTGTGCGTGTATGGCTAGTAGTTAATGATCTTCTCAGCTGGCTCCTGTTCTCTCAGACTCATCCATGCCAGATATCCGAAACGGATATCGAGATTTTTGTAACTATCCGGATTCAGCAAATACTTATCGCAGATCCGAATATTATCCGGGATAAAAGTGTAGTAAGGAATTTGTGAAATCAAAGTAAATTAATATTAATACTATGCAGAGTAAATTATCGATTAATTTCTCGATTAATCTGTAACAAATTTTATCAATTAAAATTATTTTAATCGATAAAATAGCGATTAAATCTATGGAGATTGTCATTGGCAATTCAACCGTGTTATCAATAAATAATCAATTAGTAATAATTAAAAAATAGTTGATTTTTCACGTACAAACCTCTCCATTAAAAAAAAAAGATGTTTAAAGTGTAAACTTTAAAATAAGCTCTTTTATAAGGAAAATAATATCAGCAGTTAAACACTGTTTTTACTTAATTAACAATAACAAAATTCAAATTCATTGACATTATAGTGAACTACTTATATCTATATTTAAAAAATGTGAATTGCCTGTTGTTGTAATTTCCCTTGACATTTTCAGTTTAATGACATACATCTTAATTTTTGCTTTTATCAAAATTATCAATTAATTATTCGGTAATTTTTCAAAAGTTAACGATTAATTTTAAATTAATCGATAACAGCCCTAATTAATACGTTTAGAAAAAATTATATAAAAAGTAAAAAAAAAAAAAAAATAACCCGAAATGAGCGGTGCGAGTTGGGATATTTAGTCAAAAACTTTGTATTTTTACAGGTTATTTATTATAACTATAATGTATAGTATTTTTGACGTGATGCACATTTATGGCTGGTCGAGACGGCTGTTGGAGGGGAGGTACAACATGTCACCGAAACGATGGTGGAACGTCCCTGGACGGGCTTTGTTGCTTGTACATAAATAAAGTTTTCATTTTCACGGGAAGCTTCCCTAAAGAGCTCTTAGTATCACATATTTATCTCTTATTTTAGTGACAATTTTCTTGTTATAACGCCATAATAACTGGTGTTACCAGATGTGCTACAAAAAAAAAACACTTTTATTTCCAATGCATTAAACTGTGAACATCTGTTCAATAGCTGTAGATCTTGGCTTGTAAAAATGGTCAGAATTAAATTGACTTACCAACATGTTGTTCGCCGTTGATGGTGAACTTGATGTTGTAATCATCACCTGGCCTGGTGGTTGGAATGTGAGGGGAATTTAAATGAGCCTACCTCAGACATAGATATTATAGAGTGTACACATACTTTGGGTTGTTGCTTACAAGGGTTAGACTTTTTAAAACAACAAATAACTATTGTTAAAGATTTTTAAAATATGACCCACGTTTATATATAAAGCATAAGAGTGTTGCGTAGCAAATTTATAGTTTGTTTTTATAAGAAGCAGAGCCGATTTATTTACAATAACACATTGTATTAAATCACATATATATATATATATAATTTGAGAGTAACTCAATGACTGTTAATTAAAAGGCTAATCAGGTTTGACAAGATAAGACTAATTACATGGGAATACAAGCGTGAATTATACGAGCAAGCAGTGAGTACGCCATGTCCAAATTGTACGCATAAGTGTTTGCAATAAATAATTGAAGGTTTCAATGCATAATTTTGTAAATGTGTTAATAAACATACTTGTGAATTATTATTTTCTTCAGGTGCATAAGTTGTATGGTAACATTTGTGTTATGCTAACAGTTTTTTGTTTTTTTTGTTTTTTTTTTGCACCTGCAATAAAATACTGCACATAATTTTTAAACATTTATTTCTTTTTTAATTGTCGGAGATATCCGATTACACGTTTGTATTACATATTTACGACTGATTATCGTTAACATTTAAAGTCTGAATGCCACCAGCGCCAACTTGTGTGTCTGTAATCTTGACCAGCTGGTTACTAATCATCAAAAGATCTTCTAACTCGAAGGCGTCAATTAAGTTTTAATTAACTTATATGCGGACACTGCTTCTTGTAGAAATGCTTTTTATCAAAATATTTTCAAACGACAAGGAAGTGACGTACTTTTCCTTAAGTGCACGTGACCTTGACCCTTGGAGTGTAGAAGGAAATCCCTGATTCTTCCAGTTACTGTACATGCTGTTAGTGAGGAGAGCTCACCGCGGACTCTGATACTCGGGTTAATTTGAAGGATACAACCACACGAATAGTGTGTGTTGAACAAGGAAGTCTGGTTAACAAAAACTCACTCAAACTTAACAGTTTGTTAGGCTGGAAAAAAGCAAGGAATTGTTATATCACAGAAGCCAATAATAGCAGGTGTGTGTGTGTGTGTTTGGGATGAGAGGGGAGGAAGAGGTTAGGATATACCCTGGTTGACAGGTCTGGATTTTTTTTAAAACATATTTTTTTTGTGGGGGGACGAGGTTGATTCCGAGTAGTTTCCCCTTGAAACATATGATTGGTAGCTGTGTAAATTTATCGATAGAAAAAAAAAACAATGTCCAAGTGACAGAGACTTCTTTCCTTTCTTGCAGTGTTGATTTAAGACAGGATACTGGCAGAAACCTAGGGAGCCTCAGGCCCCGCGCTTAGGTAGGCCCCGCATTTCGGTCCTGAACATGTCTCGTCCTGGTTAATAGCCTATACATGTCTGTCAAATGTTAATTACCGCATGACTAATAATACGTGATTCGCTATTGTAATAAGTTAGGGTCAAGGTATCCTGCATGTCGACATCCAAAGTTCACTTTCAATTAGCAAAACGCATTATTTTGCAATATGTCTGCCAATAAATTGCATTTTAAATCACGTCGTAACCGGCACGTCATTTTTCGATACGAATAAACCGTTGTTTATAGACCAGAGAAAATAATGAACTTGTAATAATTTAATAAAAAGGTGACACGCGGTATTAAAATTACACAATAATCAAGATATTTCATATTTTTTAATACCATAGCATACTGGTGCTTAGCGATCTTTACTAGTACTCTGGCCCCGCGGGGTCATTGCTGGCACTAGGCCCCGCGCTTACCTAACACCGCCACTGTATGACCCTACCTCCATCACCTCATTAACATCTAAATAAAACCTTTTCTCCTTATTGGGAAAGAAAAGTGTGTGTTACATGTGAAAGAGGAGAAAAAAAAACTTGTTGTGAGGGACCAAGGTATAAACACACAAAAAACTGCTGTCGGCCATTGGCATAAATGATATGTTGGTGTTAGTAAGGCAAGACCATCCCAAGCATAATTATAATACTAGTTCGTGGGAAGAAGTTTGACATTCAGAAGTTTTTGTTTATCTAGACTAAACTCGCACAGGGCATCGGTGATTAAAATTATAAAACTTGATTTGATTTTTTTTAAAGGAGAGGGAAAATCATGAGCGAGGAGTTGTGACATGAGTTGGGGATATTAAAGGTATTGTACGTACGTCAATGATGTCAGGGCGCGCCCGGATAGTGTGGGGATTTTACGATAGACAAAGTGAGGGATATGTCATGTTAGGTGTACAGAGTGAGGGATATGTCATGTGGGGTGTACAGAGTGAGGGATATGTCATGTTGGGTGTACAGAGTGAGGGATATGTCATGTTGGGTGTACAGAATGAGGGATATGTCATGTTGAGTGTACAGAGTGAGGGATATGTCATGTGGGTTGCACAGAGTGCGGGATATGTCATGTTGGGTGTACAGAATGAGGGATATGTCATGTTGGGTGTACAGAGTAGGGATATGTCATGTTGGATGTACAGAGTGAGGGATATGTCATGGGGTGTAAGAAAGTGGGATATGTCATGTGGGGTGTAAGAAAGTGGGATATGTCATGTGGGGTGTAAGAAAGTGGGATATGTCTTGTGGGGTGTAAGAAAGTGGGATATGCCATGTGGGGTGTAAGAAAGTGGGATATGACATGTGGGGTGTAAGAAAGTGGGATATGCCATGTGGGGTGTACAGAGTGAGGGATATGTCATATTAGGTGTACAGAGTGAGGGATATGTCATGTGGGGTGTACAGAGTGAGGGATATGTCATATTAGGTGTACAGAGTGAGGGATATGTCATGTTAGGTGTACAGAGTGAGGGATATGTCATGTTGGGTGTACAGAGTGAGGGATATGTCATATGGGGTGTAAGAAAGTGGGATATTTCATGTGGGGTGTACAGAGTGAGGGATATGTCATGTTGGATGTACAGAGTGAAGGATGTACAGAGTGAGGGATATGTCATGTGGGGTGTAAGAAAGTGGGATATGTCATGTGGGGTGTAATGAGTGAGGGATATGTCATATTGGGTGTACAGAGTGAGGGATATGTCATGTTGGGTGTACAGAGTGAGGGATATGTCATGTTGGGTGTACAGAGTGAGGGATATGTCATGTTGGGTATTCAGAGTGAGGGATATGTCATGTGGGGTGTAAGAAAGTGGGATATGTCACTTGGGATGTAAGAATGAGGGATATGTCATGTGGGGTGTACAGAGTGAGGGATATGTCATGTTGGATGTACAGAGTGAGGGATATGTCATGTGGGGTGTACAGAGTGAGGGATATGTCATGTGGGGTGTACAGAGTGAGGGATATGTCATGTGGGGTGTAAGAATGAGGGATATGTCATGTGGGGTGTAAGAAAGTGGGAAATGGCATGTGGTGTGTCATAATTTGCAGGTGATGTGAATGTGGAAATGTCAAACTTCTCCCCCATTATAATATTTTATACTTTCTCAGTTAGTAAAGTGTGCTGGAAGCAAAGCTGATGACGACATTAAATACAGTACTGCCATGGCCCACATGACTGGGTGCAAGAGTTCTCCTTTAAATACTGCTGTTAACAAAATAAGTTTTAACGTTACAATATCGTCATTGTAATCATCAGCGTGACTGTTGTACATTGTTATTCATGATGCCTGGCAGTCACCTCCGTGTGCAAGTTACTCAACATGTGTATGTGACATAAAGTATGTGATGAGACTCAAAAAATTTTAAAAATGGTATCTTTAAACATGCGTATTTAAAACATATTTTTAAAAATTTAAAGAATCTGTGTATGAACTTGTTCCTACAGAAACTTAAATCCGATCATATGTGCTTTAATTATGTGCATGTTACATATAATATAGTTGTCTGTTCACAGTTACATATTTTTTAGTTACCCGATACAGAAGAATGGTGGATTACGAACATGGAAGTAATTTTTTTAAACGTCCTATTCAGATACTTTAAAAGTAACACTTACCTTCGAAACATCTGTGTAGCCATGAATGTAGTCACTATATTCCTTATGTCAGTTCCTGGAAAGAAAACCAGACGCTAAATAAAAAAGAAAACCGCTGATCGGTGAAGCCCAGCAGCTCTACCAGCTTTAAATTAGACAGACTTTCACCTTTAGTACCACACCGCTGGCTTGTCAATACGTTGCAAAAACTTGTCACAGGGGCAGCAAGCAATACGCCAGGTTAATGAAAAAATCCACACACGAGTTTTCAAAGTGTCACTAAGAACAGAAAGTATTAATTTATTTCTTGCTGGTGCTAAAAATCAATAAAATTTTTTATGTAAATGGTTTATGAACACAAAGTCTTCATGTGATGTTAAAGTCAAGCTCGTTTTGACATAATTACACGTGTTGATGTGTTTTGGTTGAAATGGCGTGTTTTGTGACGTGATTAAATTTTCACGTGTTGTACCAAATGTTTACACACATTGTTTGTTAAATCCGTTATTTGGTGTTGGATTCTATTTGTTTTGTATGAAATTGAAGTGTTCCTCATACACAGTGAAGGGAACCTCTGCTAGATGTGACCTACATATCCCCTTTCCCCCCATTTACTCAGCAGAAATGGGGCGTAGCACGTGCTAATAAAAAGTCAAACATGCTAGTGGTCACACAAATAGTTACTGCGTTAACTACTGCAGGAGGTCGGCGAATCACAGGCCGGGGATCGGATCCGTCCAAACGGTTTAGATAAATCCTTTATTGAGTACGCGTCGTTTACCGATCTCATATAATCGTATTCATTAAACGAATCTCATTGTATCGATCCCGGTGAATCGATCTCGCTGACAGTAAGTTGATGAACCTAAAACTGCCTGGATTAGAAAATGTAAACGTAAAATGTAAACTATTTTGATGATAGTTAAACTTTGATCAGCCGATAAATAAAATGGAGGATCAGTTTCATGTTTCTCACTTGTATTAACAATCCAATTTATAGTTTTTCTTCATTTTTAAAATTTAACATTTTTATAAATTATTATCATTAGGGCTGCGGAAATTAATGGTTAATTTCTTGATTAATCGGTAAAATATTTTAGCGATTAAAATTATTTTAATCGATATAATAATGATTAGATCTAAAGAAAATGTTTTACATATACATATTTCGATTCATTTATCAATAATTAATAATTAATAATAGTTTGCTTTTTTTACCTACAAACTTTTCCATTTAAAAAAAAACACAAGATTTTTAAAGTGTAAACTTTAAAATAAGCTCCTTTTTATAATGAAAATGATATTTAAAAAATTAAACATTGTTTTTAACTAATTAACAATAAACAAATTAAAATTCATTGACATTAAATTAAACTACTTATTTTTCAATAGAAAAATGTTAATTGTCTGTTTTTTTTGTTACTTCCCTTGAAATTTTCAGCTTAATGACGTCATACATCTTATTGTTAGCTTAATCAAAATTATCGATTAATTATTCGGTAATTTTTCAAAAGTTAACGATTAAATTTAAATTAATCGATAACAGCCGTAATTATCATTATTAATAAAAGTGTTCCAATAATGAGGTAAAAGACATAGAGAGCTTAGATCTGATAAAGACTTTATTCAGCTGTAAGCTATACTCACATTATAAGAAGAAAATTTGATGATTGAATGAATGAACTATTTATTAACCTTACTTTCCTGACGTTCATTAAATATTACTCTTATAAGTTTTAAAAATGGTTAAACATACCCCAGTCCTCAACACTTGGCCTTTGTAACACCGGTAGTTGTAGTTAAGAGCACTTTAAAACTCAACACTCTTAGGTACTTGAGGCACTCTGAAGTAGACACAGCTCAGTGACTTCCACTCTTGGATGACTTGAGGTGACAATCAAACTACAATCACGATGAGGCCAAACTTTTTGTGTGCCTAGCTCCTTGTGGTCGTAGTGTATCTTTGGTCGTAGTGTATCTTTGGTCGTAGTGTAGCTTTACTGTATGGTCGTAGTGTATATTTTAATGTATGGTCGTAGTGTATCTTTTACTGTATGGTCGTAGTGTATCTTTGGTCATAGTGTATCTTTGGTCGTAGTGTATCTTTTACTGTATGGTCGTAGTGTAGCTTTGGTCGTAGTGTATCTTTATTGTACGGTCGTAGTGTATATTTTAATGTAAGGTGCTAGTGTATATTTGGTCGTATTGTATCTTTTACTGTATGGTCGTAGTGTATCTTCGGTCGTAGTGTATCTTTTACTGTATGGTGGTAGTGTATCTTTGGTCGTATTGTATCTTTTACTGTATGGTCGAAGTGTATCTTCGGTCGTAGTGTATCTTTTACTGTATGGTCGAAGTGTATCTTTTACTGTATGGTCGTATTGTATCTTTGGTCGTAGTGTATCTTTTACTGTATGGTCGTAGTGTATCTTTTACTGTATGGTCGTAGTGTCTCTTTTACTGTATGGTCTTAGTGTATCTTTTACTGTATGGTCGTAGTGTATCTTTTACTGTATGGTCGTAGTGTATCTTTGGTCGTAGTGTATCTTTTACTGTATGGTCGTAGTGTATCTTTTACTGTT
>MUZC01004758.1:631055-661109 GCA_002072015.1 Radix auricularia | reverse complement strand
GGTCGTAGTGTATCTTCGGTCGTAGTGTATCTTTTTCTGTATGGTCGTAGTGTATCTTTTACTGTATGGTCGTAGTGTATCTTTTACTGTATGGTGGTAGTGTTTCTTTTACTGTATGGTCGTAGTGTATCTTTTACTGTATGGTCGCAGTGTATCTTTTACTATATGGTCGTAGTGTATCTTTTACTGTATGGTCGTAGTGTATCTTTTACTGTATGGTCGTAGTGTATCTTTTACTGTATGGTCGTAGTGTATCTTTTACTGTATGGTCGTTGTGTATCTTTTACTGTATGGTCGAAGTGTATCTTTTACTGTATGGTCGTAGTATATCTTCGGTCGTAGTGTATCTTTTACTGTATGGTCGTAGTGTATCTTTTACTGTATGGTCGTAGTGTATCTTCGGTCATAGTGTATATTTTACTGTAGGGTCGTAGTGTATCTTCGGTCGTAGTGTATCTTTTTCTGTATGGTCGTAGTGTATCTTTGGTCGTAGTGTATCTTTTACTGTATGGTCGTAGTGTATCTTTTACTGTATGGTGGTAATGTATCTTTTACTGTATGGTCGTAGTGTATCTTTTACTGTATGGTGGTAGTGTTTCTTTTACTGTATGGTCGTAGTGTATCTTTTACTGTATGGTCGTAGTTTATCTTTTACTGTATGTAGTGTATCTTTTACTGTATGGTCGTAGTGTATCTTTTACTGTATGGTCGTAGTGTATCTTTTACTGTATGGTCGTAGTGTATCTTTTACTGTATGGTGGTAGTGTTTCTTTTACTGTATGGTCGTAGTGTATCTTTTACTGTATGGTCGTAGTGTATCTTTTATTGTATGGTCGTAGTGTATCTTCGGTCGTAGTGTATCTTTTACTGTATGGTCGTAGTGTATCTTTTACTGTATGGTGGTAGTGTATCTTTTACTGTATGGTCGTAGTGTATCTTTTACTGTATGGTCGTAGTGTATCTTTTACTGTATGGTGGTAGTGTATCTTCGGTCGTAGTGTATCTTCGGTCGTAGTGTATCGTCGGTGGTAGTGTATCTTTTACTGTATGGTCGTAGTGTATCTTTTACTGTATGGTTGTAGTGTTTCTTTTACTGTATGGTCGTAGTGTATCTTTTACTGTATGGTCGTAGTGCATCTTTTACTGTATGTAGTGTATCTTTTACTGTATGGTCGTAGTGTATCTTTTACTGTATGGTCGTAGTGTATCTTTTACTGTATGGTGGTAGTGTATCTTCGGTCTTAGTGTATCTTCGGTCGTAGTGTATCTTTTACTGTATGGTCGTAGTGTATCTTTTACTGTATGGTCGTTGTGTATCTTTTACTGTATGGTCATAGTGTATCTTTTACTGTATGGTCGTAGTGTATCTTCGGTCGTAGTGTATCTTTTACTGTATGGTCGTAGTGTATCTTTTACTGTATGGTCGTAGTGTGTCTTCGGTCATAGTGTATCTTTTACTGTATGGTCGTAGTGTATCTTTGGTCGTAGTGTATCTTTTACTGTATGGTCGTAGTGTATCTTTTACTGTATGGTGGTAGTGTATCTTTTACTGTATGGTCGTAGTGTATCTTTTACTGTATGGTGGTAGTGTATCTTTTACTGCATGGTCGTAGTGTATCTTTTACTGTATGGTCGTAGTGTATCTTTTACTGTATAGTGGTAGTGTATCTTCGGTCGTAGTGTATCTTTTACTGTATGGTCGAAGTGTATCTTCGGTCGTAGTGCATGTTTTACTGTATGGTCGTAGTGTATCTTTTACTGTATGGTGGTAGTGTATCTTTTACTGTATGGTGGTAGTGTATCTTCGGTCGTAGTGTATCTTTTACTGTATGGTCGTAGTGTATCTTCGGTCGTAGTGTATCTTTTACTGTATGGTCGTAGTGTATCTTTTACTGTATGGTCGTAGTGTATCTTTTACTGTATGGTGGTAGTGTATCTTTTACTGTATGGTGGTAATGTATCTTTTACTGTATTGTCGTAGTGTATCTTTTACTGTATGGTGGTAGTGTATCTATTACTGTATGTTTCTAGTGTATATATCTACTATGTGGCTGTACTGTATTAAGTTACTCCACTTGGAGTGGCAACAGGGTGACTACCCATAGACCCGTGTAGGTATTAACATAGTAACCAACTATGCTATAGACATTTTAAAGGGTGATTCTTAAGAAAACTTCAGTCGTTTAATTTTATAGAGAACCTCACGATATCAATAACAAAAATAAGAAATGTAAACTTTAACCAAATAGGAGTAACATCTATTTTGAAAAGATTGTTTGAAAAAATAATTTGAACAACTATTTAAACGAGGCCATTCAATAATTTTTTATGAAAATAAAGTTAATTTGTGTGATCACTAAAGCCTATTTTTAGCGCATTTTCGAGAAGTCGAATGCGCTGTTGCACCCGTTTTGTCCATCCGTCTGTCATCACCCTAGATCTCAGCATCCATAATTCCTAGACCCATGATGTATATATGTTTTTTGTATGTCCTGACCTGCCATTTGTGCATCAACACTCAGTTACTCGATCCGTTAAAAAACCCCGTTAAAACTACCAAAACACATTGCGAATCGAGAGATAACACTGGCGCAGGCAACGGCCGCCATTGCCGGAAGTCGAATACATCGTTTTTCAAGCATTGAAGAGTTAAAGTTATTGGTTAGTGGTGCGAAAGCGTGCAAAAGAATTAGTTTTTTTTTGTTGACGTCATTAGAATATGTGTAAAAGTTTAGAGAGTTTTACGTCATCATTTGTGGTGACTTCAATCAAGATCTTAGCGGCCCAGGGGCAGAAATTGAAAACTTTTTCGAAACAAGCTTCAACATTCAACTACTTTCAACAAGATTGGCAACCACGATCTATCAAACAACAATTGATGGAGTATTTGGGCGATTAGCTGATTACAATTTAGAATGTTTCATTTATGAGTCCTATTTTAGTGACCACAAACCACTTGTAGTTAGATTAAAGAGAAAATAAAAAAATTTAAAATGTCAAGAAATGACTTTTAAATATTTTTTTTTCAGGTATATTCATTACACAAGAAAATTCATAAAAATATGTCTAAAATCTAAACACAATTACTGATAACTACATAATGCTGATATCTAACATAAGTACTGATACATAATACGAAAATGCGCTAACACGTCCTGAGTCCAAAAAGGGACCAGGCTTAACATGATTTTTTTTCAAGTAATTAGTTCTTCCAGGTAGAAGCTATGTAATAATATATTAACAAACATTAAATTTATTAAGACACCAGAAAGTGATACAACTAACATTTACGTGAAAACACACGCACACACAAAAACACACACATCAACACACACGTGCACGTTACTCTCTTCCAACAACCCAAGAACTATCTAATTTTTAATTGAAAGAAAATATCGCCTTTTCTATAGGAATGTGAGGACCGCTGGCTCCCATGTCAATATGTAAACTGCTTCGTCATGGCACTGACTTTTCAGGGTGTATAATCCGCCAAATATTCAGTGGTTGGTGGTGGGGAAAATCGTCCGTCAATGAACCCTGTGTCAGGACAAGTCGTTAAGGTAGACAAACAGAGCTGAGATACAAGCATGTAAGAAACTGTAAGATATTGTAACACCAAAGGTTGTCTTTAAAAATGCGTGAAGCCTTTGTGAAATTGTAAGGACGTGTAATTTGTTACACGTACTAATATGACGTAATAATGAAATTAAAGGATGTGATAAAATAAGAGCATTGTAATATCATGCAAAAACTTGTAACTTAATACAACCCTCAGATAGACATAAAGATAAAAACACCTTTCTTATTCCATATGCAAGAACAAACATATACAAGTTTTCTTTCTTTCCGTCCGGTATTCGGACGTGGAATGGGTTGCCTGAAGAAACCAGGAAAGCCAACACTTTATCAGCATTTAAACTCTAGTAGGAATACAGGACTAAACACAAACCATAGAAATACGTGGGATGCAATAATCTTCTGTACAGAAGGAGCGTCTGTAACATATGAGACAAGATAAGATAATTGTATTCAGGCATAGGTATCATTTAATAAACGTTTTAGTTGGAGAGTTGGTACACAAAATACTTAACGCTTTATTTTGGGCCGTCCATAAAGTACGTCACGCTCCAGAGGGGGAGAGGGTGTAAGAAAGTGTGACAGTTTGTGACAGGGGAAGGGGGGTGTCCGGCCGTTAGAAAAATTTTGTAGGTCTTGGTACACGGCAAAGCACACATGCAAGGGGGCAGAAGGTCGCTGGGGAATCTCGACTCGCTCGGTTGATTTTAAGAGTGCACAGATAGTCAACAGCTCTCTGTGGTAGGTAGATCCATGGCCTGGTACATGTGGGGAGCACTCAGTGTTTCGTTGAATAATGACCATGACGGATAACAACTTAACGACTCGTGACCTTGAACAGAACCAAGCAAGTAATTAGAGGACATCAAGGGGTCAATAACAGGCGTCAACGAGGCAATATTGGACCTCTACAAAATCGTGTCGTTTCTGGCTATAGAATGTCAACAATACAACGAGCAATATTGGACCTCTACAAACTCGTGTCGTTTCTGACTATAGAATGTCAACAATACAACCTTCTTTTGAAATAAATATTAAAATAAAAACAACTCGTAAAACCAATTTTTTTTTACTATAAATCCCTTATATATGAGACAGAACTACATGTATTGATTATATTAAAAATAATATGCAACGCGCGACAAATATTTACTGACTGAACGTGAATGAACTCCCTTTGCTGTAAAAAACGGGGACGGGTGGGAATGTGGTCACAGATGTTTTGACTGAACTCCAGCAAACACGCGGATGTCAACAACAACAGACAGCTACCATACAGTTATATAGAGTTAAACTAACAATGCATTAATTTAATTACGGTACGTTCGATCGCTCTGAAATTTTGAAACAATGCATTGTTAGGTGGCACGAGTCTATGTGCAAAATTTCAGCTCAGCAATCTAAAATACCAAAATTTTAGTTATGTCTCAAAAAACTTCTGCCCGCTTTCAGCTGATTTGATCACGGAAAAGGGTTACAAAAACACGTTTAACATAGTGCGCACCGCGAGACAGATTAACAATTAATAACATTTACAGATCGGGAATATATTTTTAAAAAGAATCGTCAATAAAATACGCACAGCTCAACAGGAAAGTATTAGAAAGGTCGTTTATTATAATACGTACCGCGACACTCTAGCACAAAAAATAATATGCTACATTGAGGAAAAATAGAGATAATCTAAAAAATTCATGAAATTAATTATTGTACATTCGATCGATCTGAAATTTTGATAGATCATTTTTATCATCGGCACGAGTCTGCTTGCAAAATTTCAGCTCGCTAGTTTACGAAGAAGTGGGTTAAAATCGATTCAAAGTTTTTTCGACATTCAAGGCATCAATCAAGCAGACACCTCAAGTTAATTAATATAAAGGATTTTAAAGAGAGGATCTTACTGTATCAAATGCTGTCATTCCAACATCTGAAATTGGAAGGGAGTATGGGGACTGTGGATTCAAATCAGATATACATTCTATATAATAGGGGTGTTCCTGAAAATCTGCAAGCTCTTTTTGAGGTGTTGGGTGATACATTTACCTTACCACAACACATGGGCTGGACGTGTTCTATCTACNTATATATATATATATATATATTTATGGAGCTAACATGTTTTCAGTTATCAAGTAAATATCAGAAATGGACAAATGGGGAAGGGGTGTAAGAAAGTGTGACAGTTTGTGACAGGGAGAGGGGTGTTAAAAATGGTCAAAAATAGCGTGACGTACTTTATGGACGGCTCCCAATCTAAAAAACTCGTGTTTTTATTTTTCGTTATCATTAGATTGTGAGAGAACATTTGATTTGTTTTTACCTTGTTAGTGGTTCTAATGATGGATCGTTATCCGAGTGCATTGTGGGTCATGCAAATGCGCTGCCATTTTAAAAAATCGATTGGCGATACCATCAATCAAAGTAACCTAAATTTGATCTTCACTCTTGTCGTGGATTTATTTTTTAAACTTTAAACATGTCAATAGTCCTAAAGTGTGTTGTGCCATAGTTGGTAGTTCAAGTGACGCGTTAAATAGGGGACAGAAAAATACAACAGGTAAAAGAAAACTCTCTATCAAAAGACATGTTTACACATCTAAAGAGCCCCCCCTAATCTTTCTGCATTCATACAAGTCCTCCCCGCTCCCCCAGTTCAAACTTCGCGGAACCAAACAGAACACGGAGATTAAATCATTAATAAAGGTTTGGCTTAGCAAGAGGGCTTCTGCTACCCCGTTCAACAAATTTCAGATTTGATGAATCTTTCGGCAATTTTCAACTGATTGTTTCACGAGACAGACGATTGAGAAATATCAGATGCATAATTACAAGATCAACCAATGCATAAAGATCCCGTGTACAACAAGAGGAAAAACAGTTCAATAAAAGAAATCTTAACAAGAATGTGAGAGTAGGTCACTACATCATGTCACATTTGTTATCTGCTGTTGCAGCCACTTGGTCCATAACGCAGACAGGCTAACAGAGATCAGTTCATCCTTTATCATCTCCTCTCTTAGTGTTAACACAGCATAAACACTCATTCGTTTTATTTGTGTATTGTATGTCCGTTGAAAAAGGCTCATTGCCGAAACGTTCGCTGTTTTGTTACGTCCTGTCAGGCTAACCCTTACCTTCTTTACGTCTTTTCCATTTAATATTTTATAAGCCTTATTGCAGTCTCCCCCCTCATTTTGAAATGAAATTAACATTATGATAATCGAAATTATTTTTTTAAGGCTTGATATTTCCTTTAAGTCTGTCATTAATATATGTCCATTGGACATTGTCGAGTTATTTTGACCATAAATAAAGATCCCACTAATTCATAAGCTACATCACCTCAACAGTATAGAATGAAACAATTTTATTATTTAACATAAACAATAATCAAACAAACAAAACATTGTTTAAATTAAATAACCTCTTTCATTTAAAAATTTGGTATTGTTTTATTTTTCCTCAAAAACTACAATAGATAAAACAATTAGTAACAGGAATAGAGTACATTTCACCATGCTAATGACATCAATGTTAAATAACACCGGTATATATAACAAATAAAAAATTAAACATTTCTTTATATGCAGGTAATGATTCTGTTGAACATTAATAATAAGGAAATATTCATAGAATAAATGAGATATACATAGAAAGAAGCTTTAATTTAAAAGTTGAATGGTATCTTGAGACATAAAAGCTATTTTAAAAAAATCAAAATCTGTATATTCGAATACAAAAACTACAATAAAAAAATCATTGAAAGTGTCTCAAATGTGTGTAAATAAGATATACAACTAGCTTTAATTATGAGACAAAAAAATAGTACATGTTTCATCAAATTTTCTCATTGGCACAAAAAAATGTCATAATAGCAAAGATAAAATCACATCATGTAGATTTCTACCATTCTCAAAGAAAAAAAGAAAATGTTGCAACAGTTAAAATGTGTCAGGAAGTGCAATTGAAAAACTCCACCCCCCCCCCCCCCCCCCCCACACACACACCTTTTTTTTCCAATCTGAAAATTATTAAGAAGAACAAAATGAAATGCCCCCCTCCCCTAAAATAAACATAACAACATCTTAAACGTTTAGTTACATATTGTTATTTCAATAGTAACGCCTTGGAAAGATAGGTTTTTAACAAATCAAGAACATATGCACTCTATGACATATTTTCTGGCAAAATAAAATACGAAATGTAAATAAATTTAGATTGTTTTTATTTTTTCAAAAAGATTTTTTTTTAAATACAGAGCATTTTTTAAATATATAACACTTTGTTTCGATACATTCAAAAGTAAATTAAAAACACGCCATCTGGCTTAAATGTATGAAGTGTTATAGAAAATGTATATCACAATGCCAGATGACATCATTCAAATCTGCTGCTGACTTTACTGCACGCTAAGCTGAGACAGTGCTATCTGTGTCCCTAACTGAACCTTCTCCACTGTGTAAGGAGCATCTGGAACATGGAGCAATAAAATTATTTAAAATTTGTTGATTGAAAATTATTTCAAAATCTAATTAAACCAGTTTAAAGTTCAAGGTTTAAATACATAATTTTGTAAACAAAATGAGGTGTGACACTGCAATCAGGCTTATAAAAAAGGTACATGGAAAAGATGTAAACAGGGTAAGGGTTAGCCTGACAGGACGTAACAAAAGAGCGAAACGCTGTCAGGCTAACCCTTACCCTGTTTACGTCTTTTCCATTTACTTTTTTTTATGTAATTTTGATTCACAAACGTTTGCTATATTCTCCGTTTTGAGCCATACAAATAAAAAATGTAAGTTCTCACCAACAGGAATGAAGGATCTGTCTCCTGTCAATTCTTCTCTAACAGACTCCACACCACTCTTGATAGACAGAAGAGCTCCAATGGCAAGGCTTATGGGAGGTTCACCAACAGCTAGGAGGAGACAAACAAATTAGACGTCAACATCTTGAGATTTTTTTTCTCAAAAGTATAGACAAACTAGTATTTTTCTTTGTAAAACTGATTCGTACAAAAATGAAGGTTTTTGTTAGACCGTGAAAGGCAGATGTTATAGTTGCTACTACTTCTGACTCCCCATCCTTCACGGAGGCAACATGACCGACCCAAAGAATACGTCAACGTGTTTAGTATGGACGCAAGGAGTGAGCTCTACGCGGTTCGACAGACGAGTAAGGTCGTGGAGCAGACCACGACCTGAAACCGACAACTCCTGGCATGGAAAGCCGAAGTCCGATGTTAGCTGTTAGGTGCTAGTCATACGTGATTACAGTCGCTGTACGGATCTTAGGCAAAGCATTTAGATGCAATGCCGATGATGAAAACCAATGAACCCGTTGAGGGTCGGGTTACTCCGAAGCTACCTTTCGTCCCCCTCAATTAACTAGCAACGCCACTGAGCGGTGCCGGTTTAGGGCCAGGAGCGCCAGCACGGATTAGCAAAAGGTACCGCTAGGAAACGCTTTTTGGACGCCAGCTCTGAGGAAACGTTCCAGTGAGGGTTAAACCCTAGGTTGGGCATTGATGATCCCCGCATTGCGGCGGTCCTAACTATTGAGACTCGTAAGCTTTGCCGGGGTGGCGCCGAAGTGATAGCGAGTCGAAGTAGGGAAAATTTCACCCCTCCCTCAGGAGGTCAACTTAGTGGGAGGCGTTTTTGACCTAGTGTCCTGGACGCCCAGGTGGCCGCTTCTAGAAGCGACCGCTCCGGGGGGTCTTCTCAGCTTTTACGTCCCATAGGGGGCCAGAGAGCTAAGGGGGTTTTCCGGGAATCCCCATAAGAGCGCAGGCTCGGGACTGCTGACTTTCTTCCACATGTAGGCTTTTCAGTATAGATACGTACGTTTGTGAAATTTCCTGAGAAGACACAACTAAAATCCCAAGACATAGAGGAATATTTGTAAGAAGGTCCGACGGAGAGGGTATAGTGTAAAAAATCAGCTGCCATAATCATAGAAAGATGGATGTGCTTTAGGAGTAGGGGGGAATGCTAGAAAGACAAACGAAAGGAAACATGTATGGTGGGGGGGGGGGTTATATCAAAATCTCACAACACACAAAAAAGTTGATATGACAGATCATTTTGTGGTTTTACGAAGATTGGCAGTAGACAGACGAATGTTACAATGGTTTATTCAAGTGCATTTAAGTAGAGGTGGACCAGTGTATAGTAGAGGTGGACCAGTGTATAGTAGAGGCGGGCCAGTGTATAGTAGAGGTGGACCAGTGTATAGTAGAGGCGGGCCAGTGTATAGTAGAGGTGGACCAGTGTATAGTAGAGGTGCACCAGTGTATAGCAGATGTGGACCAGTGTATAGTAGAGGTGGACCAGTGTATAGTAGAGGTGGACCAGTGTATAGTAGAGGCGGGCCAGTGTATAGTAGAGGTGGACCAGTGTATAGTAGAAGCGGGCCAGTGTATAGTAGAGGTGGACCAGTGTATAGTAGAGGTGGACCAGTGTATAGTAGAGGCGGGCCAGTGTATAGTAGCAGCGGGCCAGTGTATAGTAGAGGCGGGCCAGTGTATAGTAGAGGTGGACCAGTGTATAGTAGAGGCGGGCCAGTGTATAGTAGAGGTGGACCAGTGTATAGTAGAGGTGGACCAGTGTATAGTAGAGTCGGGCCAGTGTATAGTAGAGGCGGGCCAGTGTATAGTAGAGGTGGGCCAGTGTATAGTAGAGGCGGGCCGTAGTAAAAACAAACATTAAATAACTTCAGCCATCTATTGATATAAATATAGCAACAGTTGAATATATTTTGAACTGAGAACACCAAAGAGAGATACAACTATTACCTTTAGAGCTAAGAGAGATACAACTATTACCTTTAGAGCTGAGAACACCGACTGGGTTTGGTGTGTCCGGCAGGAAGTGGATCCTCCAATCAATGGGGATGTCCTTTGTTGTCGGTGGCTTGTACTCCTGATAGTAAATAAAGAAAACTATTTGTATCACCAGCAAGAACCTGTATCACTCTTCACATTTATATATGTAATGAATGTAGATCTAGTCAGTTTTAGGTCTCTGTATTATTTTTTTTTAAATATGCGCTCTATAACATATTTTCTTGCAAAATAAAACAAAATTAAAATAAAGTTAGATTTTTTTTCTAAAAAGGTTATAAAAATTACAAAATCATTATATAAAACTTTGTTTCTGAGTAGCGGCTGGGTAGCGAAGTCAATAGTGCGCTCGCCTCACAAGCTGAGGGGCCACTATAAAAATATTGAGAAATGACTAACGCTAAGAAAGTCCTCGAGAATATTCTAATGGAAACATTAGAATCCTCTACGACCTCGAAAAAAAAAGAGGTTATGGGACTAAAAAAATAATATAAAAAAAAATTCTGAGTATGAGACGGGTGGATGCTGGAATAGAGAATCAAACTTTATTTTGAAAATTAATTAAACAACATTGTTTTAATGATTAACGTAGCTGATGTACTGATGTACTATGTATTGTCATTTATGTAGTTAGTATGATATGAATGTTTATTTATATGTATTGTTATCTCCATGTAAAGCGCCGTGAGCCCGGCTCCTAGCTGGGATCCTGCGCAATATAAATTATCATTTTATTATTATTATTATTACCAAATACTATGTGGTTAATCTGTAATGAACAAAATATCTTGTGAGCTGTCATTAATAATTTTTCCTGTGTAAACTTGACTGATTTATTGCCCTGTTACTATGGTTACCCATGTGCCATTGTTTAGGAGATCTCCGGTTTTCTGATCAAAGTGAAGATCTTCAGTGAGGTAAGCGCCAAGTCCCATCACAAAAGCTCCTTCTGTTTGTCCGATGTCTATGATCGGGTTGATGCTGGAATAGAGAATTGAACCAAAGTCTTTCCCAACATTGCCTATAAACTGTTACTGAGTTATGTATTTGTAAGAGTTAAATTGCAGGTTATGTTATCATGGGGCCTGAATGATGTCAAGTTCCGTGATATCATGTGTAAGAGACGTCTTGTTAAGTTGACATAGTATGAACGTGGGAGTTGACTGAGTATGAAGCTCGTGATTTGTAATGTGAAGTGATGTCTGCAAGATTGTAAACTCAGAGATTATAAATGTCATGGTCATATGATCAAAGGACAGGTATTGCACAGACCACAAACTGTTGATGTCTTGTTTCCTAGTTAGACTATTGCATGATAGACTAATAGAGAGTGTGAGAATTTGACCAAGGAACAAAACAATTACTACTAGATGCCCGCGGCGTAGCATACGCCGCAGATTTGCTCATAGATAGTGCAAAGAAAGTGGGGTGGGGGGGATGAACAGACACAAACTACATCACGATGAAATCAGAACAACGCGAATGAACCTCGGATGCGTGGATAGTCGCGACGCATGGTTGATCTAGAAACATGTGCACTGTGGTTAGCTACTTGCCACCCCGCACAACCCTAGCGTGCCAACCAAACACTAATTGGCATAACCTGACAAAGGCCATTTGTCAAGCTTATTCCCACTCGTCTTGTGCTTGTTATGGTGATGGAAAAGATAGTGGGAAATGAACCGCCACAAACACAAACATTAAAAAAAAAATTAGAAACGTAATGTCTTAGCTGGGGATTGAACCTGCGAACTCTGCGTGTTAGGCGAATGTTATAACCATTACACTACGCAATACATGTCTTTTATTGTTTTGAAAGAACACAGTAATTGACTTCAATTCAACGAAATTTTGAATGTTTACTATCTTTGTTTGCAATCTGATAGGTCGGTGGGGTCAGAGGTCAGACAGCTTGCTTGCTTGCTAATTCTTGTTCCGCATGGTCCGACCACATAGAGAATTATATATATATATATAGATTGCATGGTATCACACCATACAATATAGTCACAAATACCATGGTCACTATTGTCATTTGAAGTAACATTATGGTCACTTATATCTTGGTCACTAATGTCATGGTAAACAATGTCATGGTCATTCACACCTTGATGTCTAAAGTCTGAAGCACCTGTCAGGCTAGCTAAGACAATGGTATGGATCAGTGGCGTCGCTAGGGGGTGCGGTGCGGGCGGGCCGCCCCATGTGACACCAGACCGTAAAATTCTATATATTCCAGTTATTTGGCACTGGAAAACTCGGAGGAGTTCTATGGGTTAAATCATGAGGGGGTGACACCATTAGCTACCGCCCCGGGTGACACCATGAGCTACCGCCCCGGGTGACACCAACCCTAGTGACGCCTCTGGTATGGATGTAATTATATAATGTAATGACAACTTTCAAATTCACAACCTTAACATGCCACAATTGTAAGAAACTCAATGACAGAAGCCGTCAGCGCTACAAACAAACCGTACCTCTCCCCAAAGTCAGCCATGATGTCCACTCTCCTGACCTGATACTCTCCAGTCAAAACATCCACTTCTGTCTCCACAACGCCAGCACAGTAGGTGTGATACCTGAACATGTTGTCTGGCTTGTCAGATCTGAAGGATCAGGAATTATCTTGTGTTTAGATAGGTGGGTTGTTTATTTTATAACTCGATTCTAACAGGTTTAATTAAGATAATGTTGAAATAATAATACAGGTTTCTTAAATAGTAAGTCTAATCTTCACGACTTACTTTGTCCTCGCTGACAGATCAATGCTGCTGAAGTTGCACGCCTTGAGCAAAGATGGCCAATCAGCGTCGGGCATCTTCTCTCTGATTGGTCGGATGCGTTCGTTCAGCTCTTTACAGGCGTTTATGGCAGCCTAAGACACAAGACTTGAGTTAACGGATGCAGGAAGGGGAGGGGGTGGTTTTATATTTGATCAACTGTTTAATTTTTAAATTGAGTTTCAACATAATCAATAAATCTGATAGAAAAACAAAAATTAAAAGAATCAAAATAAAATAAAGCGAGAGTGCGCTCCCCTATACTTTTTCGTATATTCGTATATAACAGTAAGAGCTGTTAGGCACTTCCAGAGTCCAGTTTCATTTCTGGTTATCTGAAAACGCTCAAATGTTGCTAGAAACATAAGTAAAAGATCTAATACTTATTTAGGAAATTTCGTGCAATTAACTGAAACGGTACTCAGCTATTGTGTTTACACACACAAACTTAGATACAAACACACACTGGCGAGATTGCGAAACTGGTTTTTTTTTCCTACTCAGGAATGTGTAAAACGTGGAGAGTTCAAAATCGTGCACTATTTTTTGCACGAATAAATTTTGTATGTTTGAAACAAAAATGATTGCATTCAGCTAGAATCACTAGACTATAGTCTATCTGACGAGAGAACAAGACACAAAAATATATTGAGAATTTGACTTGCCAAAAAAAAAAAAAAATCGTCTCACTAATGCCAATACTTCACTTACAGCTACACACAACTCACTCCCAGAACTGCCTCCTGTGAAACTTGGATTGGGGATGACGTTATTTTGTCCTGGTCTGACCTTGACATAGTTTAAAGGGATGTTTAGTGTTCTAGCAACAGCTTGGACCATCTGTCAGAGAAAAGCAACAAGGGAGAAATGAATATAAAACATAGAACATAGTCTTCATTATACAGTTGGTCCAGTGTAACAGGTTCGTTTTTTTTATTCACATACATTTTTCATCTCTATTTAATTAATTCGCCACAAATTATGACAAGCACAAGACGTGATCAAGCAAGCGTGACGAATGACCGTCACTAGGGTTGACCAAATCCCAATCTATGGTTGGAAGGCGAGGGTGATGCAGGGAAAAGTAGCTCAATCGCAGTGCGCATGTCTCGAGACCAACAATGCTTGCGTGGGTCAGCGTCTCCCCCCCCCCCCACCACCACGACGATCACTGATGTTGTTTTTATTTCTTCGTGGCGCTATTTGTCTCCCTTTTTTTCTCTCTTACTTTGCCATATCTATGAGATCTAGTTCAATATATTTTATTCAAGTATTTCATTGAGATAATGCTCTCAAAACACAGGTACAGTACAACTTTATACAGATGATGTGATTCGATTTGCAACTATAAAATATTTCAAGTCTTCGGTTAAAAAAAAATTAACCTTGGTATGGAGTCCTTGGCCCATTTCTGTACCTGACGTCATCACATTGACCGTACCATCGTCAGCAAAGATGGAGACATTGACAGTATGACCAGGTGGGAAGTAGTTAATCTTGTACTTGACCCCCGACATGGTGATGCCTCGTTTTCGCCACTTGTTGGCCTATATCATAAACAATGACAAAAATGTATACATCTGCCCTTCTCTCTGATTCTTTGAACTCTTTTTATTTGTTTGTTTAAAGTTAAAGGAATCTAACATTGTCTCTTTGGTTAAATCACAATGCTAAAATCTCCCACCTGTCCCATTAGCTCACTCACCCAGTTAAAAGCTTTCACCTGTCTCAGTGGTTCACTCACCTGGTTAAAAGTTTCCACCTGTCTCATTGGTTCACTCACCTGGTTAAAAAATTCAACCTGTCCCATTAGCTCACTCACCTGGTTAAAAGCTTCCGCCTGTCTCATTGGTTCACTCACCTTGTTAAAAGCTTACACCTGCCCCATTAGCTCACTCACCTGGTTAAAAGCTTCCGCCTGTCTCATTGGCTCACTCCCCTGGTTAAAAGTTTCCACCTGTCTCATTGGTTCACTCACCTGGTTAAAAGCTTCCACCTGTCCCATTAGCTCACTCACCTGGTTAAAAGCTTCCACCTGTCTCATTGGCTCACTCCCCTGGTTAAAAGTTTCCACCTTTCTCATTGGTTCACTCACATGGTTAAAAGCTTCCACCTGTCTCATTGATTCACTCACCTGGTTAAAAGCTTCCACCTGTCTCATTCGTCCAATAACCTCAGCTGTTTGTTTCAGTCTGTTCCAAACATCTCTCAAAGTGCAAGTGGTCAGTACAGCACCCACCAGGTCCGTCTGACAAAAGAAAGCAGAAAGTCTTAAGGCGTTTGATCACGGAGTAAACATAATCTAATAAAAAAGTTGCATTAAAAAATTCTTCACTACGAAACTATTCACCAAAATAAACATGTTTCAACTGTTAAAAAGGTTGCTCCTTTGATTGGTCTAAAGAGAACTTCAATCACCTCCTGTAAATTGCACTCACCTGACCTTTTTCGTACAAGTTAATTTCCTTAAAGAGAATGGGATGCATGTTGATCTCCTTGGCAGCGTGTTCCAGAATACTCTCAATGACAAGTGATGCCGGCACAGTAGCTACACACAACAGAGGCTCGACATGTGTAACAGATGGTTATACTGAGAACTAGTAACTAGTAACTATGTGAAAACAAATATCACAGGCCACATCAAACTATACAATCATATTGGTGAAATGAAAACATAATTAAACCCTGTGTCCGAATGAAGTTCCTCGATTGGACCCTTTGTTAAACCATCTATACTATACGTTTTCCGACATACACATATTTATTTACTTGTATTTAATCTCCTATGTGTCATCACACCATCTTTGTGATATTTTTAGGGTTTTAAATCAATTTTTTTTTCCCTCAAGAAATTAATTTTTTTAATATTGTCATTTTCTTTGAAGGGCTCAACATCTCAACAAAAGTACGGCAAAATCTTCTTTGCCTTGAATCTTTAACGTGAAACTCAAGGAGTTCTAACAACTAACCTGGAGCTCGACAAGCTTGAGCTGTTGGCTTGTTCGTCCTCGCTTGTGTGTGTTTAATTCTCCAGTTGGGTATGAAATAGCCTGCAGTTTAGAAAGAGAAAACAAACACTTTGTGAACTGTAGTGAGAGAATATGCCCAAAATCGCATGGCTCCGATATCAATGTTCCTTTTATTTATTGTAAGGATATCTACAAGTTTGACCTCGGATTACGACTGTCTTAAGATTTAGAACACGAATAATTAATGTTTCCAATAACAACTTGAAAACGTTTTTGTCTTGGGTAACGAACAAAGCCTTGGGCTTCTAATGAAGGTGATTGAGAGAGAGAGAGAAAGAGAGAACGAGAGAGTAAGGTTTAAGGTTCGATATAAACGGTTTTAAACATTACAGACGAAGGCAATTTTGTACTAAAATAGTTTAGTGCTCGCATAGAAGCTTAAGTGTGAGCAGCCTTCCATTCATTGGCCCTAATATAACAACATTTAAAAATTTTATTGAATATTTCCCATTATAGCTTACTCAATTTTAAAAATAGACAAAATATTTTAAAAAATAATTTTACATTAAATTTATGTCATAATCTTGTTTTCTTTAATTAATACGTGAAGTACGCGATTTTTGGATTAAGAATCGAGTTCTGGAATGAATTAAGCTCGCAACATGAAATACCACTGTACACGAACCGAATCTAATTTAATAAAGACTTGATGCATTTTGAATTAATATGTCTTAAAATTTTAGTCAATTTTTATTTATAAAGAAAAGACTGACCTTGGTCCAACCAAAGGGGATACTCAGCTGGCATCATGGACGGGTTAACCCCACTGTCCGAGTACAAGTCTACGTCCAAGACTTTCATTTTTCCATCGCGACCAAATCCGGCCTGTGGAATGTAACATAGAATAAGAAAGACTTTCAAGGTACAGAAGAAAAGAACCATCGAAACGCACCAAAGGATTTAAAGACGACATTCAAATTTTCGAGGTAACAGTTCTGAGTTACCACTAGCACATAATATCATATTATACATGTACAAGTAAATAAAATACAAAATGCTCTAATCATAATTTAAAAAAAAAAAAAATCCATCATTGTATCGAGAAGTAACAAAAGTTGCAGCATGTATTTCACATTACCTGCTAAAAGCTACAGTTTGAATTACTTTGTCCCGACAAACTTCAATGTATTTTGATACACCCTTTTCTCTGAACATAAAACTCAAATCTCTTTAACACAAAAAGCTTTGGTACTTTGAATGAGTCAAATAAGTAAAACACGAACAGTTGGTGAGGTTGGAAATGAAATGGGGGCGTTTTTAAACATTAATAATAAAACCTTTTTTTTTTAATACACATAATGCTAATTTATCTTTGACACACACCGACAACTTTGAGCTCCCGGTTCAGACGAACCAATATTTTGTAACTGCACTCACCATGCTTAAATACACAACTATTATTGGGTTTTAAAAAAATAGTTATTAGACTACACCTATGTTAAAATTTCGAAGATACAAATGATATAAGAATGAAGCTACAAATGAATATAGAATGAAGATACAAATGAATATAGAATGAAGATACAAATGAATATAGAATGAAGCTACACATGAATATAGAATGAAGCTACAAATGAATATAGAATGAAGCTACACATGAATATAGAATGAAGATAAAAATGAATATAGAATGAAGATACAAATGAATATAGAATGAAAATACAAATGAATATAGAATGAAGATAGAATTTTTAACATCTCGTGTGATACTGATATGCAGTGGCATCGCTAGGGGGGTGCAGTGGGGACGGGCTAACCCGGCGACACCATCAGGGGGGTGACACCAGACTATAAAATTCTATATATTCCCGTTATTTGGCACTGGAAAACTCGGAGGAGTTCTATGGGTTAAATCGTGAGGGGGGAACACCATGAGCTACCGCCCCGGGTGACACCATGAGATACCGCCCCGGGTGACACCAACCCTTGTGACGCCTCTGTATAACATACTACCGTATAATGTGTAAATTAATAAACTTTTCACTTCTGCTGGTGTACATACTTTGTATTTGGCCAGAATAGGAAATCTGTTACCAGAGAGTTTCATGTTTGTTGCCATGTTGACTGGCAGACGAACTGGCCTGAAAGATTAACAGGGGGAAATAGAGGTATGCGGGATCTCTGACATGATTCACGTTAAAACAGGATTATAGTTAAAACAGGATTATAGTTAAAACAGGATTATAGTTAGTTCTATCTTAGTAGCCTACTTAGTGTAACATATTTGAATATAATAGATGTGGACTTTAAAACAAAGGTTTAAGTTTCATAATACCTTTTCAAATTACAGTTTTCAAATTTGAATTTGCAACATTAAACATAAATAGCCATATATGAATTGATTTTCTTTCTAAATATTGTTTTGTGCGATAAAAGTCAAACCTTTTCGTCACATAACAAGCCAGTGTCGCAGCAGCCGAGATGTTGCAGGAAGTTATAAATTTCCCGCCAAAACCTCCGCCAATCCGATTGGTAATAACATTGATGCTGTGAGTACGTGAAAATGTCAAATGAATGACTTAATACAGTAAAACAAGATTCAATTATTAATAAGAGATGAACTACATGTTTTGAATTATATGAACGAACTTTGTGTTAAGTAATAATACACGAGGGAAAGTTGGACAAGGATTTAGGTCTAGGATATGAAATTGAAGTTTTCGCCTTTAATGGATTTACTATTTGCAATTTTATTTTTTATTTATGAGACGTTCTCTTGGGTAATACATGATTTTGGATTTATATTGACTGTAAGCAAATTAGATGTACATAAAACAAACATTGAACACTTATGAAAGGCAATTTTTATTTTTACATTTTTAAATATTCGTTTGCTTCAGCTCCATAAAAGAGGAAGTACGTTACTTATAAGACGGCTAAATGACATGCTTCACTCACAGAAAAAGAGTGCCCGCCAGGATGGGCTATCAAAGTGAAACTATTTTGGGTAACAAGTTGTCTTTGTGAGACGCAGGTGTTCTTATCAATTTACTTACATGACAACCTATGTGAAAATGATAAAATAAGCCCCCCCTACCCACACACCCCCTACCCACACGTCCCCTACCCACACACCCCCTACCCACACACCCCCTACCCACAAACCCCCTACCCACACACCCCTTGGTGGTACCCAGATTCAGTAAACATTCGCATCCCCTTCAACATTCACATGTTACCTATAATGAATGTAATGCGATGACGTAGTATAAGACTCACAAGTTGAGAGGTTTCCCTAAAATGGTGGCCGCAGCCTTCTGGTTATTATCGGCCCACTGGGTGGCAGCGTAAAGGTCAATGCCGTCTTCTGTGGGCACAGCGATGGACACCTGACCAATAGAAGCATTGCCTATGTTTTTTAAGAACTCAATTCAAGGTCGGGGGCTAGAACGCTTGTCGGAGAAAATTCTTGACTGAACTAAATATAGAGGGTACCATTAGAGCAAGAGCAGGCAATTATTTCATCGGGACAAATGGAAAATTCCATATATATGGCAACTGGTTTTTTTTTAGTTCGAGACCCATAAGATATCCACATTCTGCTTAAGGGCAAATAGTATGACATATAAATTTAAACTGTTTACATATGACCAAAACAAAGTACACTTAAAGTTAAGGGAAGATGTCCTTTTTTTAACTTACATGTATTCGACAGGGCGCCAGAAAGTAACAAAAATATTTCAAAAGGAATTAAACATAATGTAAATTTCATCGGTGTGTTCATAGCATTTAATTTTTTTCAGTGTTTATCAACAGATTAGCTATTAATAATGTTTTAACGGCTTATGATTTACTGGTAATTGTAAATATAATTGAAGAAATTAGAACTTTAGCCTTCATATAAAAAGTATTGTGAATACATAAGATTGATGAGAAACAGTACCAATGTAAAAACGTTTATGTAAGTTTCCTATCTCGCCTGTACCGTGATCATTGTCTTGATTCTTTGCGTTCAAATTATCTTTTAACAAATGTTTTATATTTGAGCGTTTTATTATTTCTACTCCCTTCCTCCTCCACCCCACCTCCTGCCCCCACCCCCTCTCCAATAACTCCCCCTCCATCCTCCACCCCACTAAGATAAAGTGACCTGATGTTGGTAAATGCTGGACGAGTTCTGGAACTGACCTGGTTCTCTATGTAAAAGTGATACTGAGAGCCTCCTTTGACCTCGCCAGTAACAACGACTTCTGCTTCCTTTAGGGCGTCTGAGGTTCAAAATTGGAATACATAAACAGAGAATTTTTAGGCAAGTTTAAATGAAAATCACCACCGATTCTATTTTTGAAGATGTGTTTCAGCAACGACTAATCTAAAAGTGAACGATTTTTTTCAGAAACGTAGTAACCATCTAATTTTTTTCTATATCAAAATGTGTTCGTCTCATTAACTTTAAAAAAAGATGGCTAAATAATTTGATCAAACACGACTAGAAAGTAAAAAAAAAAATCTGATAATAAAACAAGAGATGGACACTTGAGATGACCGACCGTCGGGACTTCCAACAATTTTCTCCAGGGTCACTGAAGAGTGAAAGGATTCTTTCTGTATGGCCACTTCAAGGTCAACCACGGGCTCTTGCACGTTAGAGTAGGTGGCCTTCACCTTCTTCACAGCATCGTCAGCGATAGCTTGGGACTCTGTGGAAACAATTTTAATTTAAACAATCAACGAAGATATAAGTTTGGTCTTTTTAAAAAAAACGTTATTAACGTTATGGTTAAAGGAGGATAATACGAACTTTAGAGACTTCTTGGTGAATAACGTGAGACTCGCTAACACGTTATGAGATGCTCAAAACACTGTGAGACTTCCTTGTGTCATATAGATTAGGATTGTACAGCTTTGGTACAGCTTTCAAATATAATTCAAGATAGACAAAGTCAGTGGCGTCACTAGGGGGTGCAGTGGGGGGGGCGGGCCTCCTCGGGTGACACGTTTAGGGGGGTGACACCAAAATGTAAAATTCTGTATATTCCCGTTATTCGGAACTGTAAAACTCGTGGGAGTTCTTTGGTTTAAGTCGTGAGAGGGTGACACCATGAGCTACCGCCCCGGGTGACACCAACCCGAGTGACGCATCTGGACATATGAATAGCCTGATTAAAACAGTAAATTTAAAATAAAGCTTTATTAATGGAACAGTATATATATATACGTTACGTAAAATCCCTTCATCGGTAGAAATAATGAAACAAAATATTTCATTTAAATTTTACATCAGTTATAAATTATGTACTACAATTATTATACCACGGACAAAATTATTAAGTAGAGATAAACGAGAAAAAAAACAGAGGCCCTAAAAGAAGAAAGATGAGTACAAGTACTTAACAAAACTACAGGACAGTAGAAGAAAGATGAGGGCAAGTACTTTTAACAAAGCTACAGGACAGAAGAAGAAAGCTGTCAAGGTATGAGAATCACTGTCACTGAGTTGTTGTGAGTTGTTGTGAGAATGTTTGAACGGTGTTCAGTTGACGGACTTTCGAATGTCAGGCAATGACTTGAGAGTGCGCGCAAGGGCTATAAATAGTGTGGGACTGTGTAGTGTGTGGGAGTCGAGTAAACGAAAGGGTCGAGAGGCTAGTAAACGTCAGAGGGTGATGTAACGTCGGAGAGTCGTGTGGACGTTAGGCCAGGCCTGTGCTTGTGAGACATTGTGTTATCGAGGTTGCTCGAACATCGGGATCACCGGAGCCTGTATGCCTATAATTGGATGTCTGGATGGCTGTATTGACTTCAGTGTAACGCAGAGAGTGAAGGATTAATTATACTTGTATTTCTACCACAATAAAGAACCTATTATATTCGACAAGAGTCTGTCTTAATAAGATTATCCAGAACCCAGAACGCAACAAAAGCATTATCAAATGGTACTGTTATAAAAAACAAAATCTCGAAAGAAAAAAGTCTACAGTTACCATTGTAAAATTCATTAAATGTTTATAGAGACATGGTAGGAAACCATTTTATTCATTTATTTTCATATAGTTCTTATAGGTGTATATTGCTCGCATATAGAACGCCAGTTATTGGAATATAGAAGGAACTGGTTTTTCAGCGCCCTTCGTTAATTGATTTTTGGCGCCCTTGAGAAATATGGAAAATACTAAATTATACAGAATAATTTTATTATTGAAGGATTAGCCCTCTGCGGCCTTGGCAACTGCGCCGATTTGAAAGTGTTGTTTCACCTCTGCTGAAATATATCAAATCCTGTAACAATTTTATCAGCTTTGAAGTGCTTATAGACAGGAAATATGGTCGGTTGATTTATGTTTTACATTTTATGTTCTTTACACGGATGCCCCAATGAACACCTGTTGTATATACATTTTATTTCACTCATCACGTTGTGATCATCTTAGGGATTGCACGAGATTGAAACGCTTAGATAATGTAAGTTGTGTTCAAAGTATGACGTGTCTGTACAGACCTGCAAGTATGAGTCCAATAGCTTGACCTAAATACGACACCTGTTTGGACACAAACACCTGAAATATAAAATGAAAGCTGTTTGTATTGCCAGTTGCCAGCCATTAGAGCATGTTATTCAAAGAAGTTAAGCCCAGAGATGGACACTTCGTACGTTAAAATTTAAAATCTTTTCGAATAATCTGGAATTCAAATGTGTCAATTTGATTTTGATGAACGATTTTGTACGCATTTTTGCGTGCGTTTAGCTTGGTGTGTCATCTTCAGGTGTCACGTTTTGGATGTGTCCTGTTGAGTGTTACTTTCCCAATATACCAACAATTTTTACAACAGACCAAATGATGTTTTAGAAAAGCGAAAATTTTTATTAGCTTACATCCTTTCACATAATTACCACTAACACTGTCAATTGTGTTAGATATAAATCTCTTTATTTAAAAAAAAATCCTGAATCTGTCCACTATTGATTAAGCTTGAGCATAACATTAACCCCAATCTAACGATTAAGTTAAAGCAAAACACATTATGTAATCCAATAACTTACATTGCGCTTGCCCGTGTTGAACCTTACCTCTTCTGAAGCTATACTTGAGAATCCAGTTCTGCCCAAGAAATCATTTTTCCCTTCTTTGGGAATGTCAGCAGCACTGATAAACTTGACCACACCAGGGACAGCCTTTTATAAGTATAAGAACATAATACACAATCCAAATGGCATCCATTCAAATAAACACTTAATGATATATTCTAATAATATCATAATATTTTACGTTTTCATTGCAGACATTTGTATATCAGATTTGTATTTGGATTATTTGTATTCCAGAAAACAGTTACCCCCCCCCCGAACCCAGTCACTAAAGAACTCGTAGATGATAAGTTAAAAACAGTCTTGATTAGTCTTGTCAACACACCAGAGCCTCGCTTGGGTCGATGGCCTCCAGTATTGCTGAGCCCACAGTTGACAAGACAAACGCTGCACTAAGTTCACGGCTGAAGGTGGGGATGTCGTTGGTGTAAACTGTCTCACCCGATGCCTGCAACAAGGAGTCATACAATTATATTGTAAAAACATGCAGGCAACAAGGAGTCGTACAATTCTGTTGTAAAAACATTCCTCCAACAAGGGGTCATACAATTCTATTGTAAAAACATGCAGGCAACAAGGAGTCATACAATTCTATTGTAAAAACATGTCTGCAACAAGGGGTCATACAATTCTATTGTAAAAACATGTCTATGACAGCCAGTAAGTGGCTATAATGCAGGTGCATGTTTTTATATGATACATTAAGCTGATTTAAGAAGGTTAATTGTATAAATTGGAGATAGATTAAGAATGTGACGATAAAGTTAGTGCTTATAAATAAAATCATTGTTGAAAAGTTTCGAGACCTGTAGAGGAGCCTCCAACTTGGGCAGCGCTTGTTTGAGTGGAAACTCTGAGCTGACCTCTTGGTAGGTCTGAAGGCCCGAGGACAAGTTTCTCTCCATACTCTCAGCCCCAGACCGGAGTCTTGGGTCAGTGGGTTGGTAAACTTCAAGTAAGGTCTGCACAGTTGACAAATAGGTAATGTAGGTCATAATAATTAAAACGTGAGAAAAATCAAAATGTTAAGACAACTTTGGGAAAATGTAAATTGCTATAAAATTATAAAACTTAATTCTTTAAGTAGTAGCGGTTCTTCAACGTTTTTCCACGATAACGTACAAAATCTTGATAAGATTGATAAAAAAACATGTATAATATGTCTCATCTTAAACTGGTTTTGATTAAAAATATGGTAAAATAAAGGATTTAGATTCTATAGCTAATGTGTATACCTTATAAAGCAGATTGATAGCGAGGCTCTGTCGGTACTGAACTGAGGCGAAAAGTGGATCTTCTGTTGCTGGGGAGATTTCAGACTTTAACAGCGCCAGAGCCTCTGTAAAAAAAAGTTCTTTCATAGATCCGAAAGTTTTAATGATCCACTAAACAGACCATAATTTTAAGAAAACGTATAGAATTTTTTTAAAACTGTAAATACGAATCCTGAGAGTAAAGCTAGTTACTAGTGTTTGTGTCAACCTGTGCAGTTCACGCCATCCAGACTTCTGTCTGGGCTTCTTTCTATATTCCAGTGCAAGCGAACCTTTTGGGGGGCCCGCGTACCCGAAATTCAGTTTAAACCTACTTTTATACAGCAAAGTGCAGACACAAAGTGCTAGCACATTTGTTTGATTAAGGAAGTAATATTTTAGTTGCGTGCCGGCTGATGAGGCTCTGCGTGCCGTCTATGGCACGCGTGGCATAGGTTCGCCATCGCTGCTGTATTCTCTTTGCGCTTTTGATGCTCCCAGCTGATGACACATGGTCCGTCTTATGTCAAATGTTTTGGGTGTAACCCAGGTAGTATTGTTGCGTAATGTTTTTGTTGCTATATCGTCTGTCTGATGACATGTTTAGACATCCTTTTCCTTCTTATGTTTCATGACTTATTGCTGTAGTGGTACGCTGTTGAGCTATTTTCGTTGTCTATTCCCCCTTCCAAACCATGATGGTGTCACTTGGTGCAGTGGTTGGGAAAAATCGCTTACACTCTCTACTCCTGAATTGCCAAATGAAAATGTCGTTGTGGTAAAGTGGCTAACGAATTAATTTGTTCCTAATTCTATGCTATTGTCACCCTTACCTTTAATAACTGGGTCACTCAGGCTTTTACCAGAGATGAAACTTTCGGTTTTGGTGGCATGAATCTAAACAAAAGTTTAGAATTGTTTTAAACAATGATTTTTTTAAAAAGATGTTGCTTTGAATAGAATTGTATGTGTG
This sequence comes from Radix auricularia, assembly GCA_002072015.1. Lineage (NCBI taxonomy): Eukaryota > Metazoa > Mollusca > Gastropoda > Lymnaeidae > Radix > Radix auricularia. The sequence continues at coordinate 635,624 of MUZC01004758.1, read as the reverse complement.
TATTGATCGTATAGATTCCCCCACTCACACTCCTTTATCATTGAAACAATTCGCCTTAAATGTACACATTAAAACAGACCGTCCTTTATCGGTTGTAATGTAACAATAATTACAATTAAAGCAATATTTAGCTGCTACATCCTAATGTTTTTATCTAAACCCACAGACTAAGTCCATCAACCGTTACCTGATATAAGCATTAAATGAATAGACCAACAATTCAGCTACATCGTATATAAGCTAATGAGTTACCCACCATATCTTTGCTGATTCCACCAAAGACAAACGATGGTTTTCCTGTTACAGTTTTTCCATCTACTGTTAGCTTGAAGGCAGCATTGACATAGGCGTGAGCATTCTGGGAGGTGTGTGAGAGACAAGGTGGAAAGTTTGACATGATCCTACCTACTTTTATTATAGATTTCATAGATATCATACCATTTGTTCAGAGTGATGTAGGTAAAAGTCTAATGCTAAGATATATATATATATATAGTTATTTAATTATATATTACTGATACAGAGACAGTACAAATCATTCATTGGACTTCAAAATGAATCTAATTTAGTTTGCTTTCATCGTTTGTAATTCCATTTAAATTGTAATTACTTCCTAAACCAGCGGACCCAGGAAACCATATAATAAAGCACCGGTAACCAGCCACGAAGCTATATTTGTAACCAACAAAGCATTTCAAGAATTTACTGTCAACCACCAAGATCCCCCTATAACACAACGTAGTCACGTAGTCACGTAGTCACGTAGTCACGTAAGTTAAGATCAAACCTGCCCTTATACTTTCACCATGTCAATTTTACAAATGGTATTTTTGAAACCATCTTCTTTTGTTATTTTATGACGTCACGGTAGAATATTCAATAAGGCTTTGTTAACCATGTTGACGCCAAAAGCATTAATCTTTTTTTATTCATATTGGGGATACTTTCTGCTGAGATTTTACAGATTTCGTTAAGATACCTGCCATCTTGGTGTGATCTTGAATGACCGGAAGAAATCAGCTTTGTCCAGCTTTGGCAGTTCTAAGAAAACTAAGACCTTGCCCTCCATGTTGACTTTATGTAAAAAGTCCAGCAGGGTGTGTCTGCTGGTAGTACTCGTTGCTGGATCTGGGAAAATGACAATCAGAATTTATTCAACAGTCCATAAAGGTTTTACGTGTAATGACATCAATAATTCAGACACCCACCATAGACTCCAACAGCAGCTCCTATCGCCTCCATCAAGGTGAAGAGGTCAGATGGAAATTCTGGATGGTTCTTTTTGATCATCAAATTTCCGGCTAAACATCCGGCCTGTGACAAAGAAACTCAAGCGTTAGATACGTTAAAAGTCTTCATTGATTTATTATAAAATTATTATTGATATTTTAATTTATCATAACATTGATAAGTGACGCGATGATTTCTATGTATCAGCAGTGAAAAAAAAACAGTTTGAAATAAAACTTTTACAAGCATTTTGTGTGTGTCTGTGATTAAAAGAAAGTCAATTTTAGAACACAAAAGACTTAGGTAAATGTGCATCCTTTGCATTAAGAAGTAATATGCTGCAGTCAACATTGTGGGAAAAGTTTTGAGACTTACATTTCTAACCAGGACACTAGCCAGGACCTTGAGGTGTCGTACAACTCTCGTAAAGTAGGTAAAGCCAGGTTTGGCCTGCAGGACTTTCAGCTTGTCCTTGAACTTGGTCAGCGTTGTGTTGGCTCCGAATATCGCGCTTGTTTCAGCTTCCTATTAATATACACAGTTTAAATGTTTGTTTTTATTACCAAAGCGCACAGAAACACGGTGACAGTTGTTTGTGATAGGAGGTTTGTGTGGTGTAACACATTAAAAAAAACGTTACATATCTAAGTTATCCAATGTTTACTTTACTTAGATGTACATGATTAAAAAATTTAATAGGGCATTTTGTTTTCAATTATTCTTTTTAAACATCAATAATAGATTGTAAGAGATAACTAAAAACAAATGTAGGATGGGCTAAGATGGTAAAAATTGTTGCGTATTGTTTTGATCACCTTCATATATTTTTATAAGAAAAGAATGATAAGTGTGGTTCTTTTTAAGTGTGCTTCTTTGCTTTGCATTAAATGTTTCTCATTCATTGTGTTTATTTAGAATGAGATTGCTCTACCCACACCCACATGACAAAGTTTTAAATAAGAGTATTAACAACAACAAAATATTATCGAAATTCGTCCTATTGATGAGAGCCTCTTCCTTACCGTAAACTGATACAGGTCTTTGACCCCATGAAGATCAACATATACGTCATAGGGGCCTTCATTTTTAAAAATGCCTGTTAAATAAACATAGAGAAGTATAATAAACACAGATCTTTGAATGGAGACATGGAAGTGGAGAGTATCACACAGAATGGGACTGCATAAAGCTTTTTAATTTAAATAAATAGTTTGTGTAATGTGTCAAATTGAGCTATAACATAATAAGCGAAATTCTTCTATCACACTAAGATAAGTAAATATTACAAACTAAAAATCTTTGCTAAAATTACCCTTAGCAATCATTTCGGAAATGGAAGCAAAATGTCGACATTGTTTGCTTAATATTGACTATGGGAGTTAAATATCAACAGTGGTGGCCTATTGGGTGCAATGGTTCGAGTGTTTTCAAAGCTTAATTAGTCTTATGCCACGCACTTTGACTTTTGTTGTTGTTGTTGTGGTAAATCCTCCTCAATGTTAATAAGTCATTAATAATTTAAATCAGTTTATTGATAGCTTTGAAACTAGGTTAGGAATTTCAAATTTGTTTTAAATGGAGAACTTAATACATTAATGTGCAGCAGTGGCTAAAAAAAAATGACATGACCTGTTGATGTGCTGAATGACTAGGTGATACCAAACAAACAAACCGAACTGTTGATGTGTTACTGACTAGGTGATGCCAACAAACACACTGACCTGTTGATGTGTTACCAAACAAAAGTCTTGTCTTCACATTTTTCTTTGACAAAAGCAAAGCTCCAAGTTCTTGAAGGTCTTTGGGGCGATACCATCTGCTCTCTCTGAGGTCAAGGTCAAGAGAGGCGCATGAATGTGAACAGCTGGTAACTGAATGGTTGCCCCGACACTCCTCACCTGTCTTGGGGCACAGGTGTTTGCTGAGATCCTAGAAGATAAAAGTAGAGAATGAAACAGTTTTGAGTTAAATTCGTATGTCAGGCTAGTCCATGAGTCAGTCTGGTCCATGAGTCAGTCTGGTCCATGAGTCAGGCCAGTCCATGAGTCAGGCCAGTCCATGAGTCAGTCTGGTCCATGAGTCAGGCTAGTCCATGAGTCAGGCTAGTCCATGAGTCAGGCTAGTCCATGAGTCAGGCTAGTCCATGAGTCAGGCTAGTCCATAACTAAGGACAGTCCATGAGTCAGGCCAGTCAATGAGTCAGGCCAGTCCATGAGTCAGGCCAGTCCATGAGTCAGGCCAGTCCATGTCAGGCTAGTCCATGAGTCAGGTTAGTCCATGAGTCAGTCTGGTGCATGAGTCAGGCTAGTCCATGAGTCAGGCTAGTCCATGAGTCAGACTAGTCCATGAGTCAGGCTAGTCCATGAGTCAGGCCAGTCCATGAGTCAGACTAGTCCATGAGTCAGACTAGTCCATGAGTCAGGCTAGTCCATGAGTCAGGCCAGTCCATGAGTCAGGCCAGTCCATGTCAGGCTAGTCCATGAGTCAGGCTAGTCCATGAGTCAGTCTGGTGCATGAGTTAGGCTAGTCCATGAGTCAGGCTAGTCAATGAGTCAGGCTAGTCCATGAGTCAGGCTAGTCCATGAGTCAGGCTAGTCCATGAGTCAGGCTAGTCCATGAGTCAGGCTAGTCCATGAGTCAGTCTGGTGCATGAGTCAGGCTAGTCAATGAGTCAGGCCAGTCCATGAGTCAGGCTAGTCCATGAGTCAGTTTAGTCCATGAGTCAGGCTAGTCCATGAGTCAGGCTAGTCCATGAGTCAGGCTAGTCCATAAGTCAGGCCAGTCCATGAGTCAGGCCCGTCCATGAGTCAGGCTAGTCCATGAGTCAGGCTAGTCCATGAGTCAAGCTAGTCCATGAGTCAGGTAGTCCATGAGTCAGGCTAGTCCATGAGTCAGTCCGGTGCATGAGTCAGGCTAGTCCATGAGTCAGGCCAGTCCATAACTAAGGCCAGTCCATGAGTCTGGCCAGTCCATGAGTCAGGCCAGTCCATAAGTCAGGCTAGTCCATAAGTCAGGTTAGTCCATGAGTCAGGCCAGTCCATAACTAAGGCTAGTCAATGAGCAAGGCCAGTCCATGAGTCAGGCCAGGCCATGAGTTAGGCCAGTCCATAAGTCAGGCTAGTCCATAAGTCAGGTTAGTCCATAAATCAGGCCAGTCCATAACTAAGGCTAGTCAATGAGTCAGGCCAGTCCATAACTAAGGCCAGTCCATGAGCAAGGCCAGTCCATGAGTCAGGCCAGTCCATAAGTCAGGCTAGTCCATAAGTAAGGTTAGTCCATGAGTCAGGCTAGTCCATAAGTCAGGTTAGTCCATGAGTCAGGCCAGTCCATGAGTCAGGC
>MUZC01004758.1:599579-627829 GCA_002072015.1 Radix auricularia | reverse complement strand
AGTCCATGAGTCAGGCCAGTCCATGAGTCAGGCTAGTCAATGAGTCAGGCAAGTCCATGAGGCAGTCTGGTGCATGAGTAAGGCTAGTCCATGAGTCAGGCTAGTCCATGAGTCAGGCTAGCCCATAAGTCAGACTAGTCCATGAGTCAGTTTAGTCCATGAGTCAGGCTAGTCCATGAGTCAGGCTAGTCCATGAGTCAGGCCAGTCCATGAGTCAGGTTAGTCAATGAGTCATACTAGTCCATGAGTCAGTTTAGTCCATGAGTCAGGCTAGTTCATGAGTCAGGTTAGTTTATGAGTCAGGCCAGTCCATGAGTCAGGCCAGTCCATGAGTCAGACTAGTCCATGAGTCAGGCTAGCCCATAAGTCAGACTAGTCCATGAGTCAGGTTTGTCCATGAGTCAGACTAGTCCATGAGTCAGGCCAGTCCATGAGTCAGGCCAGTCCATGAGTCAGACTAGTCCATGAGTCAAGCTAGTCCATGAGTCATGTGAGACCATGAGTCAGGCCAGTCCATGAGTCAGACTAGTCCATGAGTCAGGCCAGTCCATGAGTCAGGTGAATCCATGAGTCAGGCTAGTCCATAAGTCATGTTAGTCCATGAGTCAGACTAGTACATGTGTCACCTTGGTCGAAGAGTCTTCGTTGTCTTTGTGCAATTATAATATTATCATGATATCAAATTTCACATTAGTCAATTTAATCTCTCAGTTAGTCAAGTCCATTTTTGTTTTCTTCCCCATGTAAATCAAATTTCTTCTTAGCTTATTAGTCAATTGGATTATATCTTTTCCTGTTGACACTATAAAAAAAACTAACGGAGTTTGCTGGTTATGATTAAAATAAGTCAAGTTTTTCTAAGTTACCTCAATGTCAATACACTTTGCCCCAGGGTTGGTTGAGTCTGTAGCAATGAATCTAAGTTACCTCGATGTCAATACACTTTGCCACAGGGTTGGTTGAGTCTGTATCAATGAATCTAAGTTACCTCAATGTCAATACACTTTGTCCCAGGGTTGGTTGAGTCTGTAGCAAATGATTTCATGGCATCCAAGATGGACCTGTAACCTGTACATCTACAGACATGACCATCAAATGAGTCCTCAATCTCTTGTTGTGTGGGCTGGGGCTGTTGGTGGAGCAGGCTGGGAAGGACACGTAAAAGTAAAGTCTTTGGGTTTCAATTATATGGGGTCAATCAGATGGCTGACTATGTAGATAACTACGTGGAGTTAAGATGATATCTAGATTAAATCTCGTCTTGGTGATGTCTTTGATGACATGAGAACTTACAGAAGCTGAAAACATGATTTTTAGCTAAAGAATTATGTAATGACCAAGAGTTGTAAAAAAATATTTTACATTTAAGTATGGAGTATAAAACATTAAAGTCATGTAAAAAGAACTTGACATCCAAATGACTATAGACTTACCCATACATGGACATGTCAAAGAACTTACCCATACATGGACATGACAAAGAACTTCTACTTACCCATACATGGACATGTCAAAGAACTTACCCATACACAGACATGACAAAGAACTTATCCGTACATGGACATGTCAAAGAACTTACCCATACACAGACATGACAATGAACTTATCCGTACATGGACATGTCAAAGAACTTACCCATACATAGACATGACAAAGAACTTACCCATACCTAGACATGACAATGAACTTACCCATACATAGACATGACAAAGAACTTACCCATACATAGACATGGCAAATAACTTACCCATACATAGACATGACAAATCCAGGTGTACAATATCCACACTGTGTACCATTGTACTGTGCTATCCTCTCCTGGATGGGATGGAATCCATCTTTTTGATTTCCTATTCCTTCAACAGTGGTGATCTGCCAGCCGTCTACACTGTACAGGGGACATGTGCACTGGGGACATAATAGTAAAACATGTGCACTGGGAACATAATAGTAAAACGTGTGCACTGGGAACATAATAGTAAAACGTGCACTGGGAACATAATAGTAAAACATGTGCACTTGGAACATAATAGTAAAACATATGCACTGTGAACATAATAGTAAAACATGTGCACTGGAAACATAATAGTAAAACTTGTGCACTGGGAACATAATAGTAAAACATGTGCACTGGGAACATAATAGTAAAACATGTGCACTGGGAACATAATAGTAAAACATGTGAACTGGGAACATAATAGTAAGACATTGGCACTGGGAACATAATAGTAAAACATGTGAACAAGGGAAATAATAGTAAAACATTCGGACAAGGGACAAATTAGTAAAGCATTCGGACAAGGGACATAGTAAAACATTCGGACAAGGGACATTTTAGTAAAAGGAGTGATCAAAGTACATAATAGTAAAAGATGTTGACAAGTTCCTTAAGTTACTCGAATGAAGAATGCCGATTGGAGTAGATTATGACAAAGTTTAATGTACAATCTATTTTAGCTGCTTATTTCATTAAAGATTGCATTTTATTTGACGGTGATAGGAACATATCTAAATGTTCTCATATTCCACCTTCGTAATTTTATCTGATGTCTATTTGATGCAATACTCAAAATATTTAAATTTACACTTACCCATCTACCGCCTGAGCTCGAAGTTAGTTCATGCAAGGTTTTTTTTAAGGAATACATAGTCATGGTCCTTAGATATCTACAGAGTTTATTCTCTTGGTCACCTACAGATTTGATGCACTCGGGCACTAGTTGATGCTCATGTCCCTAAATACCTCCCGAGTTGATGTTAGGTCTTGGTCCCTAGATACCTACCGAGTTGATGCTAATGGTCCCTAAATACCTACCGAGTTGATGGTCTTGGTCAATAAATACATACCGAGTTGATGGTCTTGGTCCCTAAATACCTACCGATTTGATGCTTATGGTTCTTAAATACCTACCGAGTTGCTTGTCATGGTCCCTAAATACCTACCGAGTTGACGCCCTTGGTTCCTTTATACCTACCGAGTTGATGCTCATGGTCTCCAGCTTGTCCCCTCCAGGGGCGTAGGTCACAGTCACGGCACAGCAGCCACATCCGGCCTCCCTACACATGACCTTTGTGCCCTTGAGCCCGGCCACATCTCTGATGTACTCATTGAGTGACGTGGTGGCCGGGTATTTGTCGTACACTGAGGACAATGTAGTGAACACCAATAGAATACGTGACTACAATGTTCAGATCTAATCTCTACTCAATAGAGTTGCAACGTCATAAGATTTGATTAGAATAGGCACGTGCCTACACCGCTACGATTCGTGTTAAACATTTAGAAATGTATCACTATCACATATGTCATTAACAATTTTCTGCTTATTTTAAAATTACCTATGGTTTGAAAAGACCCACTTGTTTGAAGTTAATCGTATCTTTAAAATAATGGTAAGGGGCCGTCCATAAAGTACGTCACACTATTTTTGACCATTTTTAACTCCCCCCTCCCCCTGTCACAAACTGTCACAAATCTAGGACCCACCCCCTCCCCCCAAAGTACGTCACACTTTCGTACAAAAAATATTTTTTATTAACAAAATTATTAAAATTTAACACAGAACACCGTGATGTCACACATGGCCGGACACCCCCCTCTGCCCTGTCACAAACTGTCACACTTTCTTACACCCCTCCCCCCTCCCTCTAGAGCGTGACGTACTTTATGGACGGCCCCTAATCCAAAAATCGAGTTCATCCACACGTAAACATTGTTTAACTTACAGACATATGATGACCTTTTCTATTGTTCATTTTAGCAACATATGATGACCTTTTCTATTGTTCATTTTAGCAACATATGATGAGTTCATTTTAGCAACATATGATGACCTTTTCTATTGTTCATTTTAGCAACATATGATGACCTTTTCTATTGTTCATTTTAGCAACATGTGGTGACTTATTATTATGTTCATTTTAGCAACATGTGATGACTTATTATTATGTTCATTTTAGCAACATATGATGACTAATTATTATGTTCATTTTAGCAACATATGATGACTAATTATTATGTTCATTTTAGCAACATATGATGACCCATTCTTATGCTCATTTTAGCAACATAAGATGAAGTACACGTATGTTGAGCTCAAACACATTTGATGACCTAATCATAAGTTTGAACTTACCCACATGTTTCTCTCCATTGATAGTGAACTTGGTAGCATATGCGTCATCTGGCCTGTCAACGGAAATATGATAAAATATGACAATAAGAATACATGTTTTGTTTGTTCGCTGACGAAGGCTTCTTGCCAGCACGCTCATTTTTTATGTATCGTTTTAGGTGGAGTAAGGAGTGTCTTCTTTCCTTCTTGAACAAATTTACTTAAATAGAATTTTTCTCAATCACCGTGAATGTAAATAACGTGAAATGTCCTTGCCCTGGCGACACATTGTAACGTTCAAATATCAGTTAACTGTCTTGTAATAAAGTCAATCATTTACCAAACCTTAATGAAAGATAAACTGAAATTAAACAAACTTTTTTTTAAAATAATAGAACAAAACTAGAATAAGAAATTTGCATTTTGTTTAAAAAGAAAATTTTATTAACATCTAAATTATTAAAGCTAAAACGATAAAATATGCTCTCAAAAAAAAAAGGAAAAGAAAGAAAGAAAAATCATATTAAGCCTGGTCCCTTTTGGAACTCATGACCTGTTAGCGCATTTTCGTATTATGTATCAGTACTTATGTTAGATATCAGCCTTATGTAGTTATCAGTAATTGTGTTTAGATTTTAGACATATTTTTATGAATTTTCTTGTGTAATGAATATACCTGAAAAAAAATTATTTAAAAGTCATTTCTTGACATTTTAAATTTTTTTATTTTCTCTTTAATCTAACTACAAGTGGTTTGTGGTCACTGAAATAGGACTCATAAATGAAACATTCTAAATTGTAATCATCTAATCGCCCAAATACTCCGTCAATTGTTGTTTGATAGATCGTAGTAGCCAATCTTGGTGAAAGTAGTTGAATGTTGAAGCTTGTTTCGAAAAAGTTTTCAATTTCTGACCCTGGGCCGCTAAGATCTTGATTGAAGTCACCACAAATGATGACGTAAAACTCTCTAAACTTTTACACATATTCTAATGACGTCAACAAAAAAAAAACTAATACTTTTGATAATACTAAGACTTCCGGCAATGGCGGCCGTTGCCTGCGCCAGTGTTATCTCTCGATTCGCAATGTTTTTTGGTAGTTTTAATTGGGTTTTTTAACGGATCGAGTAACTGAGTGTTGATGCACAAATGGCAGGTCAGGACATACAAAAAACATACATACATCATGGGTCTAGGACTTATGGATGCTGAGATCTAGGGTGATGACAGACGGACGGACGGACGGACAAAACGGGTGCAATAGCGCATTCGACTTCTCGAAAATGCGCTAAAAAATATTACAAGAGAAACAGAGAAAACTTTATAAAACTTTCAACAGCCCAGCTGTAGCATATGCAAGTAAAACTTGGGCCTTAACAAACACTGCAGAAAATCGTTTGAATACATGAGAGAGGAAAGTTCTCAGGAAAATATATGGACCAACAAAGGTTGCATGCGAATGTAGAATACGAACCAACCATGAACTGTACAGTGTACAGTCTATACCAGGATCCCATATTGTTGTAGAATTTTTTTTTAAAGGGCCGACTACGCTGGATATAAAATAGAATGTTAAACCACCACCAAAAATGTTAAACCACCACCAAAAATGTTAAACCACCACCAAAAATGTTAAACCACCACCAAAAATGTTAAAACACCACCAAAAATGTTAAACCACCACCAAAACCTCAGAGGAAAACGGCTCAAGGGTAGACCATGCTTGGATGTATGGATTATGTAGAGAGAGACTCACAACAACTGGGCATCAATTGTCAAATCTATGTAGGCGCCGTCTATAAATGACGACACTCGTATTTTCTAAGTGAAAATCTGTATGTTGCAAATTACTTTTCTGTCATTTAAATATTAATTTAATGCAATTCTGCACCCCAATTCGTGAACAAGCGTAAAAATCAGCCAAAAAACGTAATTAAATAAATTGTAAACAATCAAATATTTACTTGGAACTTTTATTTAGAGTTGCGCAATTTTTATGTGACGTCACATTTCTTGAACACCCCATCCCCCTTGTCACACATCGTCACAAATGCGTGATCCCCTCCCCCCATTTATGAATGGCCCCTAATCTCTCCTATCAGACTTTAGTTGATTTTCAACTTTGGCTAATAACACAAAAACTCAAAAGTGTAAATATGTTTCATTTCTTTCCCCCACAAAACTGCTCGGTGAAATGTTACCAGCAGTTGACGACATTATCACGGTGCATGCAATTCATTACTTATGTTTGCCAGTAGCCTCTACGTTGAGGGGGGTCCGCCTAAATTTACTATCTCTGTTTTGTCTAGTCAAACATATGAACGAACCTTCTCTATAAGAACACATGAGACGGCAAAGGCTAGAATGGTAGCGTACGTTAACTCAGGGAGCAAACATAACCTACTTGAATGGCCCATACTCCGCCCGACTCATCCTTATTTTGCTCTTACCTTTGCTTGTAATATAAGCACACCGCATAAATGACAGCGGCTGGGTAGCGAAGTCAATAGTGCGCTAGCCTCACAAGATGAGGGGCGTGGGTTCAAGCCCACGAAAAGCCACTATAAAAATGTTGTGCAATGACTAACGCTTAGAAAGTCCTCCGCTGACCTGGAGAGGGATGGGCGCCGCCAGTGTCTATCAAGCCCGAGAATATTCTAATGGAAACATTAGAATCCTCCACGACTTCGATAAAAAGAGGTTATGGGACTAAAAAAAAAAAAAAGCCAATTTAATGGGTTAGACATGGCCAGAAGTACAAAGATAGTCCAAAAAAATGTTCATGGTGGCTCAAGTGCTCAACACAACATTTTTTACAAACAATTAATAGGCATTAGAAACCATACTTTAAAAAAACGCACTGTGTATATTGACGTAAACACAAATGTTGTGGAAGCAGTGGTGGATTAAGATTACACAGGGTCTCTGGCTGCAATTCCAGCTGGAGCCCGGTCGAACCACTTTATTATACAATTTGATACGTTTTGGGTTATATATATATATATATATATCATTGGAGGCACCTGGCTTTAGCCCAATCATCCCTCCCTTAATCCGCCTCTAAGGTGGAAGGTACAATATTTTACCATCAAAACTATCAATGCTTTAATAGTTTGTCTCAAATAAAATATTTTGAAAATATTTAATTCAATAAATGTCAATAAAACATTTAGTTCTGTCCCATGTCTATAAACAAAATTTCAGAGACTGTATTGACTTTAAAGAAAACTCATGCTAGCTTGATGTAGTTTCAATAAATTTTAAATTGGAATATACTTCACAATATAATGTTTGTTTGTTTTTTATAATATTTATACATAAGTATTTCAAAATTGTTCAAAAGCAGAAGAGTTACAATACAGGTGTGCAAGCAGTTATGACATTTGCTTACATGACTAGGTAGAATAGATTAGTTGTTGGGACCCTGATTAGGTAGAGAGACATGATGAGTTGTTGGGACCCTGATTAGGTAGAGAGACATGATGAGTTGTTGGGACCCTGATTAGGTAGAGAGATATGATGAGTTGTTGGGACCCTGATTAGGTAGAGAGATATGAAGAGTTTTTGGGACCATGAAAAAACACCAAGTTTAGACACCTCAACAATTAAAGTATTGAATTAAATTTAGTTTAAAACATCAAGAATCTTTAGTACTTAGTAACTTCAGATCCAAACAATGGCAACAGATCTGCTTGTCCATTTTCAAGTTATCAAAACTCTTCCACGATTCCGTAGATGTCTCTGAACAAACCACCAACATTTTTGTGTGAATTCATAATTTTTTTTTATTTCTGTTAAGATGTGTGTTATTTTTCAATTAACGCTGAGCATTTAGCCAAAACAATGTGCCTCTCTGAATAAGTGGGACGAGTGGTCGATTGGCAGCGCGTTCGACTAGCGTACCGATGGTCACAGGTTCGAATCCATGCGAAGGCAAGGATTTGTTCCCGGGGCCTAGGGTGTCCCTGAGTTGCCCAGCTCCGAATGGATACCCAGCACTAGTTAGGTGGCTGGGTAATGCATGGAACCGCCATAGCCGTTGCATGTGAACGCTGCATCCCTTGCCAACAGAACATCCGTTATAGTCTGTGGACGCCATTACCTTCTGCATAGAAGGAGCATCTGTACAGAAAAGAAACTAAACTTGCTCCACGCTTGTTGAATGTATAATAATTATACACAAATTCAGGCAGCACAAATACAATATTTAATGGTCCACTAAAAATTTATTATAATACTGTTAATACTATTCTATTCAAATCTATTCATTCTACTAAAAACTTGTCAAAATGTAAGTTATGCAAGTAATGCGAGTCTTGCCTTGTAACAATGTTCATTTAACTTATGTAAGTAATGCGAGTCTTGCCTTGTAACAATGTTCACTTAACTTATGTAAGTAATGCGAGTCTTGCCTTGTAACAATGTTCACTTAACTTATGTAAGTAATGCGAGTTTTGCCTTGTAACAATGTTCACTTAACTTATGTAAGTAATGCGAGTCTTGCCTTGTAACAATGTTTATGTTTAATGTTATTCGTCCAGTGATACATGAACGCCGGCTAACTCTTTATTTTGTATTCATTAACAAGATAAACAAGTAGAACATTAATACCAATTAGCATATTTCTTTAGCAGTGTGGCATGCATTTGTTTTTGGAGTCATGTTAAGTTGTTAATATTTCTGTCTACTATTCAGAATCACGAGTGAGACAATGTATTTTAATGGCGCACACTCAGGATCCAATTTATGACAAAACACTTCATCGTAGCTCCATTGTATACAGTATATGCGTTACCGCTTTTGAAACGATATATTCGTTATTAAATTGAACCCAACTTTATCAATACATACATTAATAATAATAATATCTTATCAATTAAAGCAGGGGTCTAAAAAAACTACCATGGCTCGTGAGTCATGTGTGGCTCTTTTGATGGCTGCATCTGGCTCACAGACAAATGTTGGATTACTTTTTTTTAAATGTGTCTTTAGATCCTTTTAATCTACATATTATTTGCATTTTTTTTAAACATACGAACTCGTCATAGTCAATAACCTTATAAATTATTTTCTTTTTTTAATGGCTCACGTGATGTAAAACATTCTTGACAGTTTATACGCGAGGAAACTTTTGGAGGTCGCTTATAGGTGGACCATTCACTGTTAATGCGAATAATGATGGGGAGTTGCATTAAAATTTGCATACATGATAGAATTCGAGAAATATACATAGACGCGGGAAAAATTCCAGGTTAGGGTTTAGGAACCTCTATTTAAAATTGGAATTGGGGATCAAGGTAATGGTATTGATTTCAATAGGAAGGTGGCAAAAATACATTGTTCTAGTGAGGCTGGTGTATATTGCTTTCGCAAATAACGGACGATGGCGCATGTGCAAAACGATCCGCACAACAGACATTCATCGGATCAGAAAGTAAACTTTTTGTTTTAGTCGCGTTATCAACTCAATAATTTTATAGACCTTTTTGATAAAAATGCTAAAAGAGTAACGTACTTTTCAGCCGGAATGTACAGAGAAATTTGCCAACAAAATGCACATATTTTATTAAATTATTAGTTTTAAACATAACGTATGGCTCTCCCAGAATTACTTTTCAAAATATGTAGTGTGTATGGCGCTCTTAGACAAAAAGTTTCCCGACTCCTGTATTCGGGGGTACTCCTTTTATGTGCAGCAGATTATTGTACACTACGTTTACATATGGTTTTTGTCTAGTCTTGCATTCTATTAGTGTGTGTAAGAATATGTTATGCTAAATTATTTGTGTAAGGTGTAATGTAGAAAAATGTTTCAAGTGTTCTAAATGTTAACCTAAAATAAATTTGATTGAATTTAAAATAAATTAAAATTAACTGTTAAGGGTTTTTTATTCATCATATAACAAAAAATATTTTAAAATGTTAACTTTTTGGCACCGAAATAAAAAAAAAAAGAATTTTTTTTAAAATGGCAATTTCTTTGCAATATCCTTTCAATTTTAAAATTTGATAAAATAATAATTATTATTATGAATAATTTCTTTAGTAATGCTTTTTAAATGACAACTAAACCTGGCTTTTAATGAATAGTTATTTTACTTTAGTTTAATTGAAAACAAAAAAAGCAAAAACTTTAAAACTTTCTTTTCGTTGCCTTTTTTCCTACATGGCAAATATTAAGAGTCAATTTTTTTCTTAATGCTAGTTAATAGCTGTTTCAACGTAAAATTTATTTAAAATTAGATTTTGCTCAAGCATTAATATTCAGATTAATAATTAGCAATTTAATCGTTTATAAGTGGTTGCTTTTTTTTTTAAAGAAAGAAATTAGCAGCTTAAGGGGAAAATACTGCTAATTACCTATATGTGTTTTTACACAAATGGTGTCTTTATTTAAAATAAACATTCTCTAAACGGACGGGTATTTTACTAGTCGTAAATAAAATTGACTTCATAAATCTTGAACAAAAATTTAAACTATAACTCTGTGAATGTAATCAAGGTTAACGTTTTGTGAAAGGTACCGTGAAATTGGTCTCTTTAGGTGTCAGTATGTCTTCATGTCTTCATGTCAGTAAGTTACTAGCTCCTGATTTCAAAATGTTAATAGATCCTGAGGTCAGTAAGTTGTTAGGTCCTTTAGACTGTAGAAGATATGTCAGAAAGTTCTGATGTTTGAATTGAATGAATCACTAGCTGCCGTGTTACAATGCCCCTTGCCTAATTCACCAGTTCACTATCCTATGTAGCTATTTTTGGCATGGGGTGATTCACTATGAAATGAACATTATCAATATTCACTCCTGACAGCTGCAGATGTGGTAAATGTGCAACGGGGTTTGAGGTCCCCGAACTTGGTACCACTTTCCAAGGTTGTGTTGAAGTGAGATCTGGTTCAATTGGTGTTAAATGTCTCTAACATGCACTCTTCCCTCAGTATTCAGCCAAACGATTCCCACTCTGCTGAGCAATGGGCGATCTTCATAAAGTTTTACATGATTTTCCAAAGTTGTAAAACTAGATGACGTTGTCTATTAAAATCGATATTTCCACAAAGTAACTTCGAGAAGTTATCCACTACTAGATTTCAGTGTCAAGGAACTGTAAATGCTATTAATGCTACTGATTATTAATTGTCATTAAATACATCAAACAAGCATGGCATCACTATTTCCTACAGTGAATTATAGATTATGACATCTGGATGCCAATCATGAAATGATGTCACTGCAGTGCCTCAGCCTTGAGGTCATCTCGGACCTAACAAATGTAGAAAGGGAATTAACCAGCTCTACAATTCTATTTTGGCTTACAATAAAGTTTCACATTTTTGTTAATTTGTTTGTTATAACTATCTTCTTGTTCTGTTTGTGCTTTGACATTAGACACAATAAAATGTATGCGCAAAGAACTCATTCAAATTATAATGCAATAATCACTGTAAAGATTCCTGAAAGGATCTTACATCTTAAATAGTACGTTAATCCATATATTCAAGTATAACTAGGGTAAGTATATGCCTTAGGGGCCGACCATAAAGTACGTAACGCTATTTTTGGCCATTTTACCCCCCTCACTCCCTGTCATAAACTCACAAATCTCGGACCCCCNCCCCCCCCCCCCACTAAAGTACGTCACACTTTCGTACAAAAATATATTTTTATTAACAAAATAATTAAAATGTAACATAAAACACCGTGACGTCACACATGGCCGGACACCCCCTCCCCCTCTGTCACAAACTGTCACACTTTCTTACTCCCCCTCCCCCTCTGGAGCATGACGTACTTTATGGACGGCCCTTTATATTTTAAGCGCAATTTCAAACGTTGACACGTCCAGTTTCTGGAACTATTCGACGACAGAAGATATCGTACATACTTTATTATGCCATGTCATGTGACTTGTTCTTTGCAAGACTAAAACAGAGTACGGAGATAAGAGCAGGTGGAGAAATCCAGCAGGACACGTTCAAATATTTGCAGCAGACAGCTCGACGGGGCTAACACGTCCTACATTTAGTGCAGTCAAGTTGTGTAACTCTGGTTAACCTAGATTTTTTTTTTAAAATAATGTTACATAACCAGTGCTGCCAGCGCTAGGTTTTTCAACCTAGATCTAGGTGTTTTTGGTTTTTTTACCTCGTCTAGGTTTCTATGTTTTTTATTTCAAAAATAGCCAAAATCTAGGTTTTTAAAAGATTTTTTTTTAAATACTAAATATGTGAGGTGAAATCACCAAAATAATTAAATATGTGCAATTAAAAATGTAAAAGTTCGATTCTTCAAATATAAAAATAAATAGTAGGTGGCATCAGTATTTTTAGCCGCTCTATGATGTTACATTATTATATCTATGTCACTATGCTACGGTGGCGCCGCCTGAAATATTCTGGAACAGGATAGAACAACTTGAATGATTGAATGAGCAAAAATATTCAATTTCATAGACTTTAACAGCTCGAACATTTCCTTCTGTCTGCGTTAAGAGAATATTCTCTCAAGTATACACTGTATGGAGTATACACTAAAGATAATTTATTACAACACTCCGATAGACATAATTATAAAAACTCTTTTCCTATTCCGTATGCATCAACAAACACATAAAAATTTTCGTTCTTTCCGTACGGGATTCGGAAGAGGCATGGGTTGCCTGATCAAACGAGGAAAACCAACATTTAAAGTTCAAATAAAAATGCAAGACTGGAGTTAAACAATGGATAAAAGTAGGACTCAATAATCTTCAGTATAAAAGGAGCGTCTGTAATATATCAAAGTTCAAAGGAGAATGATTCCAAGAATGCTGATAAGACTGACAATAAGATTTATAAGAAAGATGACATAAGTTATGAAATAATGCAGATGTAAGTATATTTTACAAATAGTTATGTAGAGCATACTAATAAATGCCGACACGCATCGGGGGGGGGGGGGGGTGCCTTTGTGAGATGTATAACAAGGGGGAGGGGGGTGTATAAGAACTGTGACGTCACTTCAAAAACGCGAAACTTCACTCCACTTAAATATTGGAATCCAAACTATTTAATGACGTTTTAAATGGCTTGACGCGAATTACGATTTTAGAGTGCTGCCAAACACTAAATACATACTTGAGTGACAATAAAATAATTGATTTGAGACATGCTCAATTTGAAATGAGAAAAGCTTTGTGACGTCACATTTGTTTAACTTTTAGGTTGTCTAGGTTTTTTCTTTCGGTTCTAGGTTTTTTTGACGTGTTGGCTAGGTTTTTCCCAAAATTGTCGCTGGCAGCACTGTACATAACGTTAGAGCGGTACGGGCATTGAGACTTCACGGCGGTAATTGGTTCATGGTAATTTCCGGACCTGAGTTGAATCGTTTCATGAAGGTATAAAATACATCCGGTTACTCACTTAGGATTTACACCGGCGGAGAATAATAAACATAACGTTAACGTGAGTCAGTATATGAACTAGACAAAAACAAAATTGTTTTGAACTTTATTTTACTAACTGTTTTTCTAGTTTATAATTAGATTTTAGTTATTTGAAAAAGTTTGTTTGTTTGTTCGTTTGTTTTTTTGTTTGTTTGTTTGTTTTTTGTTTTTTGTTTTATTTTTTGGGGTGAAAACCTTTTCTAAAAATTGTAACATTTCCTATTGCGATATTACAAACCCTCATATCACTGACAAGAAAATCCTTAATTTTCAAACATTTTTAAAAAAAATAAAAACGGAAACAATATTTAGACTTCAAATACAGATCTTTATATTTGCCTATCAACTCACAACTGACGTCCATCACCTGTAACAAACTTATACAAATTGACATCGCCTCTCATACAAAATAAAGGTGAGAACGCAATCAGGCATTTAGATAAAACATAGTATGTTTTTTTAAACAGGGTGTGTATAGGTCTGACAGGACGTCACTAAACAACGTCTATACATACTCTATTTAAATAACATAGACTGTCCCCTCATACAAGTCTGCATACGTGCTCAAAGGAATCGATGGTCAGAATAGTTCAGATATCGACCTACCTTCTGAACATGGGTGTAGCCATGGTCACAAACAAGCCGAGAGATCTCCTGTGATGACGTCAAGCGTAAATCCAAGTGTTAAAGTTTGATCTCGTTGGTGAGTGGGGAGAGCTACAACTGTAACGGGGACTGACTCGCCTCGCTCGGTTAGACGGCCACGGCGTTTGTAGGACCAGTTCGGTACAGGCTCAAGATCGGCACGGGCCTCCTGGGAGCCCTGTTTGCAGTTTAGCAGGGGCGGAGACACCATGAACCCAGCGAGTGAACTTTCAGCCCGAGCATTGATATCCAGTCCTGAATTATGAAACGATATCCACGTCTGCGATATATTTGGATGAAACCGGGTGGAGTAAAAATCAATTTTCGGAACATGCGCGTGTGCTAGCGGTATGTGTAAATCATTGAAGAATATCGCAGGGCAAGTGCCAAACATGTCATTTGTACCCTTACATACAATCAGTGTAGGTCACGAGTGAAGATTGTTGGAGGACAAAGTAGAAGATTCCAGCAAACAGTTTTAAGCTCCTAAATAGTTATATCTATCGGTAAAAACAAACGTTTTCCACCATATTACCGGCCGAACTTTTTCAGCCACACCAATGCTTGATGGGATTTTAAAAATGCAGGAGAGTCGTAATATTTGCCCTCCCCGATGTGGACTTGCCGTGGATACGCCACTGAGGTCAAGTTCTGTGAGGTTATGTAAAGGGTGCAGCTAATACCATTACCACATATGGCTAGTATCAGCAAAAATGTGGTTAATTCCAACACCACATACGGCTAGCAGCAGCGCCACATGTGGTTAATAATAATAGATGAATATGTGGCTAACACAGAGATCACATATTTGTAGTGAAAACAAGGAGTGCTGAAACCCATCTATATAAAAATGTCATGTCATTCTTACAATGACAGGTACTGGTCTCGGCTTAAAAGATCACGCAGCATGTATATTTGCAGCACATGTGTTGCACACGATATCTGATCACGTTCAGTGACATATGTGTTAAACACACGATATCTGATCACCTCCATGACATGTGTGTTAAACACACGATATCTGATCACGTCCATGACATATGTGTTAAACACACGATATCTGATTACGTCCATGACATATTTGAGCATACTCCACAGTTCAAACATGTTCACATCCCCCCCCCCCCACGTAATTTTTCTACCTCATTATTTTTCTTTCAATGCCAGGTCATAGATTTTTCCAGCTGTTCATTCTTGAACCCATTAAATAGAAACCAACATCAAGTGGCTTGTGTGTGTGTGTGTATTTGTGTGTGTTTGAGTGCGTGTATCGGAGGAATATGTTGAAGGGGAGAGAAGTCAAAAATCTAGAGCAGCGTATGCCACTTTGTAAATTGCTGAATCATGTTTTGAAATTTATGCCAGAGGCGTATTTATAGTTTATGTTAATCTCGTCAATTTGTTGCTTGTCATTCGAAGTAAGGGTTCAAGTTTATTGTTGTCATGCAGTGATGTGAATTGTGTGTTAATGATGTGAGTTGTGTGTTAATGATGTGAGTTGTGTGTTAATGATGCGTGTTGTGTGTTAATGATGTGAGTTGTGTGTTAATGATGTGAGTTGTGTGTTAATGATGTGAGTTTTATGTTATTGATGTGAGTTGTGTGTTAATGTCAGGTGTGTGTTAAGGATGTGAGTTGTGTGTTATTGATGTGAGTTGTGTGTTATTGATGTGAGTCTTGTGTTATTGATGTGAGTTGTGTGTTATTGATGTGAGTTGTGTGTTATTGATGTAAGTTGTGTGTTAATGATGTGTGTTGTGTGTTAATGATATGAGTTGTGTGTTAATGATGTGTGTTGTGTGTTAATGATGTGTGTTGTGTGTTAATGATGTGTGTTGTGTGTTAATGATGTGAGTTGTGTGTTAATGATGTGAGTTGTCTTTTAATGATTCAGTTCAACTTATGACAAGATTATTGTGTTTTTTTTTAATATGTTAGATTGTAGAGCTAGAAATGCAGTTAGCAGAAATAATTGCTTAGCCATTGTAAATGTTGCTCTGTTGAAAATCATTAAAACGGTTTTTAAAGAAGCACTCTTAGGTAATTCTCAGGACACATAATACACGTGTTGGATGAGTCAATATGGCACGGCTTAAGATAACATATAAGTGCATGAAATGCCTCGAACTAACCTTATTGAACAATACGATAACTAAGGATATGAAAAACTTTTTAAATCATCGCACTTATCCTTCGTTTTTTCAGATGGGTCGTTTTGCTAATGAATAATGACACGCACGCCATACAGAGATTTAGAGATGAGAATAAACTTTAAATATACGCTGAAACTTATTCGTCTTCCGGCAAAATACCAGGTTATGATTCGTTCCCATGATATGACTTGGGAACCTAGCATGTAGGTGGCGTTGTGATGTAATGACATTTAACGGTCTTCATTAATAATGTCATGTCAAGCCATGGGGATTGCAGACGAGAGTTTGATATTTAAAAAGGTTGACAAGGTGATTAGAATGAGCTGCTAATTGTCAAATACCGAGAATTGTTAGGGCAAAAATATTGTTAACTGAATGTCTGAGTGCTGGATGTTAAACTTGTTCAACATACGTTGTTAAACTTGTTCAACCTACATTGTTAAACTTGTTCAACCTATGTTGTTAAACCTGTTCAAACTCGTTGTTAAACTTGTTCAACAAACGTTGTTAAACTTGTTCGACCTACATTGTCAAACTTGTTCGACCTACGTTGTTAAACCTGTACCAAACTTCGTTGTTAAACTTGTTGAACCTACGTTGTTAAACCTGTACCAAACTTCGTTGTTAAACTGGTTGAACCTACGTTGTTAAACCTGTACCAAACTTCGTTGTTAAACTGGTTGAACCTTAAGCTATGACACAGCTCATAATTCTGTTACCCCATCATTCATTACAGAGACACACAGCAAGGACTATTTGACCGCAAACGCTCTGTTTTTGTTTTTTTTAAGTTTAAGCCTTTGTCCTCTTTATAATGATTGCATTTAATTAAATGCCATAGCGACTTCTAAATCATAGAATGACTTTATATAAGTCAATGATAAGCAGCACCCAAAAAACCCATTGATAATTTTTATATATTTAATGAGTTGAAATATTATTTTCAAAGTTTACTAGACATTTGACAAACTCGACTGGAGAAACGCTTTAAATGGGTAGGTAACTCAATATTTATTTTTCTTTGTAAATGTTAAAGTTAGAATATATTTCAAACTTTTAACAATTATTCTAGCTTCGTTCTGCTAAAATTTTTAATTTCGCACATTTTAAAGACAATTGAAGTGCGCAAATTTGTTTAAAGGGTAGATTCCAAAGCCTTTTCTTTTATTATCACAAATAAGAAACATAATCCTTGAATATAATAAAGAAGAGAAAAATATGGTAGCGTCCCTTTATTTTTTAAGTACATCACAAGATGTATGGCGTATGGCCTCAGCTTCCGTCTCAGATTCAAACTCTATCACAGATACGATATTGGAAGAACAACAATCACTAGTTTCGTTATCATCAAAACCACAATATATTTGTCGGACTATGCATATATTGAAGCGTACCTTTAACTAACGGTAAGAATAAATATATTGTTTTTTTTTAAAGATATAGCTTATGATATTGTTTGATTCTAAATCATAAGTGTACATGTATTTGTATTAGTTTAACATACATCATATTAACGTACATAGCAATAACTGAAACAGCGACAATTTTTAAAAGTTATACACAACTTAAAAACAGACACCAGAAACTTTTGTTAGCTAATCAATTGTCAACAATGTTCAAAATAAATGTAGGTAAAATTTTAAAAAAAAAAAAAAAGAGAATAAATTAGATATGACTTGTCACAGTGGACATTACTTGACCAATCAATTGATATTTGCTATCTGTTAAAAAATTAATCAGGTCCCTAACATATGGACACTTGTTTAAAACCAGGTGTTTTACTAACTGATCGTACATCGTGTTAATATGCTTCCTGGTCAGTATATTAATGTCTTCACACACCATATTTTTGTTCTACCTGACCATTGCATTACCTCACTGGCCATTAAATAATATGTTTGACCAGGTGATCTCACCAACCACACGTTGACCTAACTGACCACTGGTTGACCTCACTGACCACTCGTTGTCCTAACTGACCACTGGTTGACCTCACTGACCATTGCTTTGGCTGCCGACTCTGAGATGTTCCAATTTGATTCCTGTTCCTTGTTGGACTTTCTCCACAGTGAAAGGGGCCTCTGTGTGATGAAGGTAAAAACATGTCACCAGATTTTCACTAAACAATGTAAGGCAGTGGTTCTTAACCTTTTTGGAAGTACCGAACCCCACCAGTTTCATATGCACATTCACCGAACCCTTTATTATTAGTAGTAATATAGATGCCTTGAGTCGGGTGCTGTCTTGACCTCCCTCCGCCGAACCCCGGCGACTGACTCACCGAACCCCTAGGGTTCGATCGAACCCACGTTAAGAACCACTGATGTAAGGTAAGTAAATATATCTATATATGCTTGCATAGTTATATCGTGACAATATGTTGATAGAGATTTGGAAAAAATATCTGTGGGGGGGGGAGGGTCAAAATTTTACATAAGGGA
Organism: Radix auricularia; assembly: GCA_002072015.1. NCBI lineage: Eukaryota > Metazoa > Mollusca > Gastropoda > Lymnaeidae > Radix > Radix auricularia. The sequence goes on along the minus strand of MUZC01004758.1, from coordinate 609,053 downwards.
GAAATCGATAATTACAATTTTGAAACACCGATTAGCTTTTAACACTATAGAGATCAAATCCCCGTCTAATAAATATACTTTGCTACATAACGATTTCATAAATTATTTCAGTAGTAAATATATTTCGAAAAAAAGCTCATTATATTAATGGAGTAATGCTAGTCAACATGGCATGGTATAAAATCGAGCATGTATTTAATGATTTTACTGACCAACAGGTAAAAATAGCTTTTGTCCAGTGAGTTCCTCTCGAACAGACTCCACCCCACTCTTGATGGACAGGAGGGCGCCAACGGCTAGACCAATGGGAGGCTCGCCCACAGCTGAAAGTGGAAATAATGTCCCTGTTGTGTGAAATTCTTTTGTGTAACTGTGATCTTTGGCCTAAACATTCCCTACTCGAATGTTTCATAAAGACAATAAACTTTTACCACCTCTGTCACGTGAGAATTGATTGGTTGAAGGAGATCACGTGATGAGAAGAAAGGGTGTCCCAGAAGGCTTAGAGAGAGAGAGAGAGAGAGAGATCAGTGTGTGGGGCACTAGGAGTGTTCTTGATTTGTGTCGCTGATGAGTTTTCATTTGTATAAAGAGTGTGAATACGTTCGTCGTTCAGTTGCTGCATTAAAGTTATTTATGTTTACCAAGGACTTCAATATTTTCATGGTGTGCAAGAGTTTGTTATTAATTAACGCCTACAAGAAAGAACGCGGCCAAAACAACCACGTTACAACCTCGTATGTATAACACACATTATATCACACACACACATACATATTCTATCACTCACACACACACACACACACATTCTATCACACACACACACACACACACACATTCTATCACACACACACATATTCTATCACTCACACACACACACACACAAACATCAAAATTCCCTGCTTCGTATGTATTAAACACGCACATACACACTACCAAATATTCTCATCTTGCCTCGCATGTATTTACACACAGAGCGCTGTTTTAACATAGAGAAAACGTTTAAGTCAACGTCAAATGTTACATCAATCGTCTATCACAAAAGACGTCTTTATCCCATATTAACCTTCCCGTATCAATCGAGTAGCATCCTTTTAACCGAACGGTCCATACAACTCGAGTTCCCCTTGAATCGACTCAATATTTACCCTTGGAGCTCAAGATTCCTGCAGCATTAGGAGCGTCTGGTAACAGGTGAATGCGCCAGTCTATGGGGATATCCTTAGTGGTGGGGGGCTTGTATTCCTGGACAGTCAGATTAGAAAACATTTAGTTTGTGGACCGGACCACATCTTCGTAGCGTGGACATCATAAGATGAAACTAAACCCCTTCAAATTCGTAAAATTTCCCCCGACTTTGAATGAGAGTACAGCAACAATGGACCACTTTCAGCTGGTTTATTTTAAACTTCTGTATAAGCTGATAATGCATAATAAAAAAACGGTTTGCATTCTTTAACTAATTGTATTTTGTGCAAAGATACAAATTTAGATACGCAACAAAAAGCTGTACTACATACAATGAAAAATTTTTTTTTAGCGTAGTCCCTTCTATAATATAAGGGGAAAACAACTTTATGAAGTTTACTTGCTCAATGTTCCAAAGTCTGTTCGTTAAACCTCGTTGATATATAACACTGATTATTATATACTAAAAACATGTATTTTATATAAAGCACAAACAACCTCATACACATAATAAATATCACTGAAAACGAATAGTATACCTAACATATGTCATGTACATAAACAATGCTCACCTATTCTTTCCCATACACAGGGATCTCAGACCACGAATACCATCCCATGGGTCCCAAAATATTAGTACAGTGCCTTAATTAATAATTACCTACCTAAACCACCAGCTAACATATCACTTTATTTCTTACATACTTATACCGGCATCCTTCCGTCTCGCGAGACGATGGTGCATCACCGTTGGGTTGGGTTGCATTTCCTCGAGTGACTGTGCAGTCCTATCCTTGAGTGACAGTCTTTGCCACAGTTTTTACACACGAGTTCTGTGCTTCCAAATGTTTTGGCCTTTCTCCTAGCTCTTCTGTCTGCAGCCTCCTCCATTCTTCGCTCCTCGGCTACTATCACGCCCTCTTTGACAACTGTGCGCCACGTAGATCGGTCTTCTGCCTTACACTCCCAGTCACTTGTATGTATTTTGGCTGCTTTCATGTCCCTTTGACAGACATCTTTAAATCGCAAGCGTGGGCGACCTGTTTTCCTCTTTCCTGAAGCAAGTTCACCATATAGGAGGTCCTTCGGGATGCGGCCGGGGCTCATTCTTTTGACATGTCCTAGCCACCTCAGGCGTCTTTCACTAAGAATTGAGAACATGCTTTGGGTATTGGCACGCGTTAGTACCTCACTATTAGGCACTTTTTCTTGCCATTTAATACCAAGGATGCGGCGCAAGCATCTCAAATGGAAGCTGTTAAGCTTACGCTCTTGTGATGTATAAGTGGTCCATGTCTCGCTCCCATATAGTAGTGTACTGATGACACAGGCTCGATAGACGCACAGTTTGGTTTTCTCCGTTAGCTTGGTGTTTTGCCAGACCCGCTTATTTAGTTTAGCCATTGTTGCGGCTGCCTTGCCAATTCTGCTGTTTATTTCTTCTTCAATGGACAGTGTATTGGAGACCTTGGATCCCAAGTAGGTGAAGCTGTCCACAACCTCCAAGTTTTCATTATCGATATTTATGGTAGGAGGAGGTCGAGTGTCTTGGGCCATGATGTTTGTCTTTTTCAAGCTGATTTGCAGACCAAATTCTTTGCAGGCATTGGAGAAGCTTGACACGAGTTGTTGCAAACCAGATTCTGTATGTGCTGTTAGTGCCGCATCATCCGCAAATAGTAGCTCTCGAATTAGGACATCCGTCGTTTTGGTCTTGGCTCGGAGGCGGGCAGTGTTGAAAAGTCCTCCATCAGCTCTGGTATGTAACCAGATTCCCTCACTGCTATCCTTGAATGCGTATCGAAGAAGTACAGAGAAGAATATTGCGAAGAGTGTTGGTGCGAGTACACAACCTTGTTTAACTCCGCTGCTGACAGGGAAGGCCTCTGACTTAGCTCCATCGAACTGTACTGTGCCAAGCATATTTTCATGGAACTGTCTGATGATGGCAAGTAGGTGAGGGGGACATCCAATTTTTGCCAGTATTTGGAATAGCCCGTTGCGACTGACTAAGTCGAAGGCTTTTGTAAGGTCCACAAATGCAATGTATAGTGGCATCTGCTGCTCTCTGCATTTTTCCTGGAGCTGTCGTATGGAGAACACCATGTCTATGGTAGACCGACCGGACCGGAAACCACACTGAGATTCTGGATAGACGCGGGATGCTAGGCTTTGTAAACGTTTTAGTATAACGCGGGCAAAGGTCTTTCCTACAATACTAAGGAGTGAAATGCCGCGATAATTATTGCAATCACTCCTATCACCTTTGTTTTTATATAGTGTCACTATATTTGCATCCTTTAGGTCTTGGGGGATGTAGCCCAGTTCCCAGCAGAGGGACAGAATCTCGTGCAATGGTTGGAGTAAAGCTGTCTTGCCACTCTTTAGAACCTCTGGTGGTATTCCATCATTCCCAGGCGCTTTTCCACAAGCTAGACTGTCAATTGCTTTGCTCAGCTCTTCCTGTGTGGGCACGACATCAAGTTCTTCCATGAGTCGCATATCTGGGATGTCATCTAGAGCGGTGCTGGAGACTGTGGTAACTGTTGAATACAATTCCAGATAATGCTCAACCCACCGTTTTAGCTGTGCTGCCTGGTCTTGAATAATTTCTCCATTTTTGGACTTTAGGGGAGCAGCTTTTGACGTCAAGGGGCCCGTTGCCTTTTTGATGTTTTCGTACATGACTTTTGCATTGCCCATGTCTGCAGCTGATTGTATACTGGAACAGAGCTTAAGCCAGTAGGTATTGACACATTTACGTGCAACCTTTTGGGCAAGAGACTTAGCTGTTTTTAAAGCATGCAAATTGTCAGGTGTAGGCTTTTCCTTGTAAGCCATAAGAGCTTTCCTTTTTGCTTCAGTGACGGGTTTCATCTCGTCACAATGTTCATCAAACCAGTCCGTGTTTTTGTGAGATTGTTTGCCAAAGGCTTGTATTGCGGATGTATAGATTGTGTCTCTCAGTTGCGTCCATTTGGAGTCAATGGTGACGCATGGGGACATCTTTGAGAGACTTTCCTTCACCTTGTCTTTGAACAGCTGCGCTATCTCAGGGTCTTTCATGCAGGAGGTATTGATGCGTGGACTTCCCTTTTTCATTGTGTGGTACGAGTTTTTCCTCATTATTCGTACTTTGCTGGCGACAAGGGAATGATCCGTGTCACAGTCGGCACTGTGATAGCTGCGAGTGAGTAGGACGCTAGCTAGTTGTGCACGCCTGGTGATAATGAGGTCCAGCTGGTGCCATTGGTGGGATCGAGGGTGTCTCCAAGATACTTGATGTATATCCTTGCACTTGAAGAAAGTGTTGGTCACACACAAGCCTCGTGAGCAGCACAATTCCAGAAGCCTTTGTCCATTTTCATTTAACTTTCCTCTTCCAAATAGTCCAAGGCAGGTGGGCCAGGCTTCGTGGTCGCTCCCCACTCTAGCATTGAAATCTCCTAGGAGATAGATTGCCTCGTCTTTGTGGATGCCGGCTATTGCCTGGTCTAACGCTCCATAGAACTGGTCCTTCTCTTCCGGAGTTGAATAGAGTGTTGGGGCATACACACTAAGAATGTTTGCTGGGCCCGCAGTTGTTCTGAGTCTTAGAGTGAGGATCCTCTCCGTGCCTGATGACGGTGGTTCAATGGATGGTAGAAGAGTGTTTTTAACAGCGAAACCCACACCATGCTGTCTAGGTTCGTCTTTCGGTCTGCCTTGCCAGAAGAAGGTGTAATTGGCCTCTTTGAGTGAACCGTTGTCTGGGAGCCTGGTCTCCTGAAGGCATGCTATGTCAATCTTTAGCCTTTTAAGTTCTCTATCGATTATTCCTGTCTTCCGTGTGTCGTTTATGGACTGCAGATCATCAGTGATGCCGGGACACATAGTCCTCACGTTCCAGCTAGCGATTCGAAGAGCTGGGGTCTTCTTTTTCTTTTTTGTATTTCTTGGTGCAGGGCTTAGTGGCCCACTTGTTGAGTGGTACTCTAATCTCCACGCACCCAGTGGAGAAGGCAGGCCATGACGGGATAGCACCTATTTGACTGGGGGCTGCCCAGTTTGAGGCGGGCGGTAGCTGTCCAGTGAGACATTGGTAGTCTCTCCCACCGTCGGAAGCAGCCCCTGGCGCCTAGCTCTACGTCAATTGAGCTTTGGCTTATAACCGGTAACTGCTGCTTCCCGTGTTTTGTCGACACCTTGCGGCGACGCTGGAGTGTCCTCTCCAGAGGTGATGCAAGCCTGGGCGGGTATTATGGAGAATTAGCTGCTGCCCATACAGCATATCCCCCCTCTCCACGTCAATGGTGTAACCAAGGGAACGACTTGCGTCGATGCAGCTTGGCTGCCATTGGCGTCGCAGGAGCTGCCGGTATGTACATAAGTCTTATGTATAGACCGCCTGTAGGTGCTCCAATTCCTGGATTTTCTTTCAGGGTTTACTCCCTTAGCCTTTCCCGCAAGGCAGGTATAGCCGCAAGGCAGCGGAGGATTTGTATTTATACCACCACCAAACATATCACCTTCTCCCTTACCTACCCACTCCATCATTTAACATATCACCTGTTTCCTTATCTACCCATACCACCACCTATCACATCACCTGCTCCATCACTTACCCAAGTTCCATCATTGAGCACCACCCCTGTGTTCTTGTCGTAAAAGACTTCCTCTGACAGATAGGCGCCAAGTCCCATCACAAAAGATCCCTCTATCTGACCTATGTCAATAGTTGGGTTCATGCTGGAGATGATTTCAACAAAATGAACATTTTTCAATGTAATGAACGCGTTGAAATATGTAGATCTACACAGTTTTCACGTAATATCAAATTTAAAATAAGTAAATAGAACGAATACCACTAACTAAGTGATAGGGGTTTTTAAAATTCCGACCATTCGAATATTCCCCAAAAATAAATGTTATATTTGCACATTCCACATAGTATGAATACTTCAGTGGTTTAAAAAAAAAACAGAAGGTTAATTTTAACACAATCTTTAAATAAATTTTTTAAAGGGATGCTGATGTCAAAATAAGGATTAGGAAAGCAAGAGCGGCCTTCCAACAACCCAAGAATGGTTGGGTCTTCGGAACCCTAAGCAACAAGTTAAAAATAAGGATCTTCAACGCCATGGTGAAGCGTGTGCTGCTAAAAAGAGATGCGGCGAATGACGGCCGTAAACCTGACCTGAATTATTTTTAATTAACCTTTAAAAAATACCTTAGTCATTCTTGTCGGAAGGCTAAATAGTTTGAATCTTGAATAAAATATTTCTGAATTGGCAAGTTAGATGGGGTATGGAGAGTTTCATCTCAACTGTACCTATCAATAAGGGAAGTAAGAAGCCAGTAAACTAGAGTTGTCTACCTTTCCCCGAAGTCAGCCATGATGTCCACCCGTCTGACCTGGAACTCGCCTGTAAGAACGTCCACCTCCGTCTCTACAGCGCCTGTCATGTAGGTGAAGTAAACGGTGGACGAGCCGGAGTTGAAGTGTCTGAAAGGTCAAGGTGATACCCTCGGGTTAGGAGTGGGGCTGGGGTAAGAATGGTATCTCAGTATCACCTTCTACCCAAACAGTGGCATCAGGTCAGGTCTATCTGTGTCGTCATTCAATTGGGTTTGTCCATATTAATGTTGGTTCTCAGTCTATGATGTTGTCCAAGTCAATGTTGACTGTCAGCCAAATTGTATGTCATAGTCAATGTTGACTGACAGTTTAGAACGGTTGTCCATGTCAATTTAACAACGTTTGTCCAGGCAGATGTTAAGTGTTTTTATTTAAGATCTATGCATGAACATGCTTGTAATCGGTCAACAACTTACGTGCTGGAGGCCTGGAGCTCAACACTACTGAGAAAAGCCGCCCCAACCAAAGACTTCCAGTCTGCATCCGGCATTTTCACCCTGAGTGGCGCCAAACGTTCGTTCAAAATATTGCATGCCCCAATAGCAGCCTGAAAATGTTTGTAGAGGATTGTGTCAAATTAATGTTTTAGACTTCAAAAAATGCAGATGTAACACATTTACACTGATCATTCATTGGGTTTTTATAAAGTTATCTACAAATACCAAGCATTTTTGTTGGGTATATAGCTAACACAGAAGAGACAAACAAGTTATGGTATACCAATAAATAATTCATGATAGTCTATATCATTTTTAAATATATTCTTTCATAAGACAAGCACAAATGGGATAAATGCTAGATGTTTTTTAACGTTTATTTAATTTAGGGAACGACAATTTCTTACTTGTTATTGTATTTTGATTGAATGTTCAGTATAAAAAGACGAGGGGACATGGAAATTAGGGCTGTTAACGTTAAATTTAACCGTAAGCGCTTTAAAAAATAATTAGTAATTAATTTCGATTAAAGCCAAAAATTGAAATGTATGGTGTCATAAGTAACATTTATTAAAGCTAGTAATCGTAAATCGAAATAACACTGGAATGTCTTCTTAATATGTCATCTTTTAACCAACTACTCAAACAGACAATTGTGTTGTCATTATTTGGTTCAAGAGTTGAACGGGTATAATTGACAGTATAATCAGCCGAGCTGAACAATCATTCACATAGCATTAGATTGTCTCAGCTGAAGTTTCTTATACTGTAGTGGATGTTTGGTTTGGAGGTGATATGTAAGCGAAGTGATAGAACCATGATAGTAATGTTCCCTTTCAGCAGCGCTGCTGCGCAGATATTTGACCGACGCCACGCAGGAGTTAAGAATCACCGCGCAGCAAATTTTGTAAAATATTGCACACAAATTGGACGTTGTGCAACTTGGCACGTGAGATGTTTATATTGTAACTTTGCACACGGACCAAAGAATCTTAGACAGAGAGGGAACCTTGCTTGGTAGGCAAACGATTTCTCTCAATGGACACATAACGTTATCAACAGTTTGACCAGTCACGTCAGTCAATAGTATAAAAGCAAAATGTTCGTGTACATTTATAAGTGGGGGTCAATTAATTGTTAAACAAAATTTAATCGTTACAAAATTTTAACGATTAATCGAGAAAATAATCTTTAATTTCCGCAGCCCTAATGAAAATATAACTAGATTTCAAGGGCGTAAAAAACTTGTTAGCTTTTTTTTTTTACCCAGATCGGAAGGGGCACCGCTTTTAGATACTATTTTACTTTAAGTCTGTCAAATACAATGAAAAGATTTGAAGTTTTCGTTTAAATTGAACCAAAATGTTTGTTGTATTGCTGCTAGGCAACATTATTTTCTATATTCCAACTCCCCTCTGCCAACAACAGCTTCCTTTTTAATTGGCTTGTCTGGGGGGAAGGGGGTATTGTCAACCGACTAGGCCGTCACATGGGAAGGGGTGGGAACTAGCACTATGACGAATGCCTCGATATGTCTGTCCGGAGCGCTTGTCAGAAATACTGGCAACATAAACGTTCATATTTAGACCTTTAGTTTAAAGGCTTGACCTAAAATTCGTTAGATTTTGTTAATTGTATTTATCTGTAAAGCTGTACATATTTTCAACCTAACTATTTACAAGAGTCATTAAATATGTTTTTTCGTCTTTGTGACCTTTTCTGATTTAAAAAGCCTTCAAAAAGCTGCCCAAAAGTCTTTTTTTGCACGTGTTTGTATAATTAAATCCGCTGTAAACAAAATGAGGGGTGAGACTGCAATGAGGCTTATAAAGAAAGTAAATTGAAAAGACGTAAACAGGGTAAGGGTTAGCCTTACGCTGTTTTGTTACGTCTTGTCGGGCTAACCCTTACCCTGTTTACGTCTTGTCAGACTAACCCTTACACTGTTTACGTCTTGTCAGGCTAACCCTAACCCTGTTTACGTCTTGTCAGGCTAACCCTTACCCTGTTTACGTCTTGTCAGGCTAACCCTTACCCTGTTTACGTCTTTTCCATTTACTTTTATGATCCGCTGAAAGCTTTCAACGAGCGATGGGCTCTATGTTACTGACAGAGCGATGGGCTCTAGGTTACTGACCGAGCGATGGGCGGCTCTATGTTACTGACCGAGCGATGGGCTCTATGTTACTGACCGAGCGATGGGCTCTATGTTACTGACCGAGCTATGGGCTCTATGTTACTGACCGAGCGATGGGCTCTATGTTACTGCCCGAGCGATGGGCTCTATGTTACTGACCGAGCGATGGGCTCTATGTTACTGACCGAGCGATGGGCTCTATGTTACTGACCGAGCGATGGGCTCTATGTTACTGACCGAGCGATGGGCTCTATGTTACTGACCGAGCGATGGGCTCTATGTTACTGACCGAGCGATGGGCTCTATGTTACTAG
>MUZC01004758.1:578033-592447 GCA_002072015.1 Radix auricularia | reverse complement strand
TAAAAGAACTGATTTAGGACATGAACATGAACTAATTAAAAGAACTGATTTAGGACATGAACATGAACTAATTAAAAGAAATGATTTAGGACATGAACATGAACTAATCAAAAGAACTGACGGAGGACATGAAACAGGGGGCGTGAGCTAAATGAATCAACTCTCTTGGTTATAGATAATGTTGTGGGGCGAACTGTTACCTTCATGTACAGTCCTTGACCCATCTCTACCCCGGATGTAAGAATTGTAACGGTTCCATCGCCAGAAAAAACGGAGACGTGTGTTGGGAACCCCGGGGGGAACCACTGCATGGCGTACTTGACGGCACACATTGTCAGACCTCGTTTACGCCACTGGTTGTTCTGTAATGGCAGAGCAAAGGCTTGTGACAACGTGTTGGGGTGGATGGGGGACATTGCATTATTTTATAAAGATTTCACATAGAAGAAGGGGTAAAATAGCATTTAAAAAATATTAGCAAAAGAAAAAGTTGGTCGTAAGTGAGTCGTAATATCAATTACATTGTAATGTGTGGAAAAATCAAAATAGTTCCCGTTACATTTTTCATTAAATTAATGAAAAAAAATAGGACAAAACTATCCTAATACTTTGGACAAAATTAAAACATCATAAGATAAATATAAATAACCAAATCATTACAACACTGAGGACTTGAGACCAAATATTACACTGACAACCATTAAGAGACAAGACAACACCATCGCAACATTGAAGACATGGCATTGATCTCATGACGAAGTAAATGCATGCATATAAATTGTGTATCTAATGATGCATGTAAATTGTGTATCTAATGATGTATGTAAATGTTGTATCTAATGATGTATGTAAATTGTGTATCTAATGATGTATGTAAATTGTGTATCTAATGATGTATGTAAATTGTGTATCTAATGATGCACATAAATTGTGTATCTAATGATGCATGTAAATTGTGTATCTAATGATGTATGTAAATTGTGTATCTAATGATGCATGTAAATTGTGTATCTAATGATGCATATAAATTGTGTATCTAATGATGCATGTAAATTGTGTATCTAACGATGTATGTAGATTGTGTATCTAATGATGCATGTAAATTGTGTATCTAATGATGTATGTAAATTGTGTATCGAATGTCCTCCACGTAAACATCAAACGTACAAGCATGTGCGTGATGATTGAAAGAGTCCCTGACCTTGTTAAACCTGGCCACATCCTCTATTCTCGCAGATACCTCCGCCGTCTGCTTCAGCCTTGTCCAAATCTCTTTCAATGAACAGTTGGTCAGTTCCACACCATCGATATCTTTCTGTGAATAGCAACGTCCATTAGTCAGAAATACACCCCGAGACATTTATGTTTATCTTTTCGTTCAGCTTTTATATGGACTTAAAGACTCTCATTTCGTTAATTTTCCACTGCCTACGGATTAGCTACAGCTTTGTTATTATAAGTGATAGCAGCCGCTTGTGGAAACACGCCATCAACAAACCAATGTGACTTAAAGATTCAAAGATTACCTGGCCCCTCTCATACACGTTGACCTCCTTCATCATGATTGGGTGCTGACCCAACTCTTTGGCCAGGTGTTCCATGACAGTCTCCATGATCAGAGAGGCAGGCACTGACCCTGACAACCAAACGACAAACAAGAGTTTGAGATTAATGCTCAGATGAATGCATTGTACCACTTGAAAATAAATTATGTTTGATAAAGGTATATTCTTCTTGACACCCCTAGTCACTGATTACAGCTTCCCAATTCCATTCATACATGAGGTTTGACTAATTGTTCAAATAAAAATTAAATGCTCCCACCCCATCTCACTAAGTTAATAACACGACTTATATTTTCAAACACTCGGTGTTTCACCAAAACAGGTGATCCCTGATGACATCACCCACCAAACAGAATTGACCATCACCCACCAAACAGAATTGACCATCACCCACCAAACAGAATTGACCATCACGAATTGACCATCACCCACCAAACAGAATTGACCATCACCCACCAAACAGAATTGACCATCACCCACCAAACAGAATTGACCATCACCTACCAAACAGAATTGACCATCACCCACCAAACAGAGTTGACCATCACCCACCAAACAGAGTTGACCATCACCCCACTATAGCCCCACCTAACCCACCTTGCCACACACACACATTAACTGACCTGGTCCACGTGTAGCTGCACCCACTGGTTTATTGGTCCTCATCTGCATCAAGCGGACTTTCCAATTGGGGCAAAAGTAACCTGAGATGAAGATCACACAAACTATTGTACTTTATGATATACACATTTGTCGACATTTATTGAACCTCTCAATACATGGTTCTCATATAAGAAATAAAATATATTCCAATGTCAATCACTTTTATAGTCACGATAGGGATAGGCAATATGTTGGTTAAACAAACAGGCTTAAAACTGGGTATACTTTTATTTTTGACGCTATTATGTAAATTATAAAAATTATTGATATAATTATTCTGTAAGATTGAGGTACACAGTAAGGAAGTTTGTTGATGATTGCATTAATAATTGAGCTGAGGTAAATCGCTCTTTGAGACCAGGTTTTGAAATCTCATTTAATACAAACAATGAGATAGTGTTAGGAAATAATTTCTCCCTATTCTTAAATTCCTGGGGTGCACGAAATAAGGTGGGGATGAGAATAATTGCCAATAGTAATTTTACTCATGTTTTGAAAGATAACAATTGTGTGTACAGTTTAAATAATAAAAGAAAATGGATTTCAAAATAACTCAATGACCGCTAATATTTGAAGCAGCTCGTTTGATACTGACCCTGGTCTAGGAGAGGAATGAAGTCAAAGACCATCGGAGTCGGTCTGACTCCGGCATCAACGTAAATATCCAAGATGATTGCCTGCAGCTTGCCGTCCTTGTTACATCCAGCCTGGAATCAAAGGAAACGTATTTCAATTTCAGAAAAAAAGTTGAAGTTGTCTTCATCAAACCAAATAGGTGAAAATTATTTTCATCCTTATGATAGAATCAATTTTTTTAAAATATATTTCTACTTCTGAAATAAAGTGGAACATACAATTCGCTTTAAACGATTGGCCAAAGCACTGTACCTTGTAGTTGACCAAAATAGGAAATCTCTTGCTGTTGTACTTCATGTTGGTGGACAGGTCAACATAAAGTCGCACAGGTCTGTAGACATGGACATTGAGGTTTAGTCAGAGGGAGAAATGAGGGAAAGGTGGGAGTCGGTCTCAACAGTTATTCTATCAACTAATTAATTATTAACTAATAAATTGTTTTTAAAGATTAGAAGAAAAATAAAATAATTTAGTGATCTTCACTCAAATATTACTTTCTACATAGATTTAAAAACGAATTTTAGTTAAGAACTGACCTTCCCGTGACCTCTGTCGCAAGAGCAGCAGCGGCTCCGATGGCGCAAGTGTGAACAATTTTACCACCGAAAGCTCCGCCCAATCTTGGCACAGTTACATTAAAGCTGCAGACAGAGACAAATAAAAACAAACAACAATTTTAGAAATTCTGTTTGTGGAAAATATGGATGATATTTTGTTATCCTATTGAAATCGTGATCACGTATATTGTGAAAATAAATTTTAAAAACAACTTATTTGTATGCTTAAGCTATTCATAAACTATGCCCTAAAATGTTTTCATGTAAACTTTCAACTGAAAATCAGTTTTTGTTTTCCGGAGGTCAGTACTCACTAATTCATTGGTTTCCCCAATACCTGAGCCAAGGACCTTTGTACGACGTCAGCAGACTGTGTTGTCAAGTAGAGGTCAATGCCGTCTTCTGTAGGAACACTCAGTGCCACCTGTTTAAACACATATAGCAGTTCGTAATGCTGCATTCTTTAAGCTAACACGTGTGATTTCCACAGCTAGAGATAGGGTTTATGATCGTGTCTTTAAAATGTCCGAGAAATTGTTTGTGTCCTAAAGTTGGAGCTGAGCCATGTCTTTAGGGCCGGTCTGAGCCATCGATCTGTTGAGCCATTTAACTATACCTTTTGGACTACTCTGCGCAGCCATCGAGCTCTATTTCTTACTACACGACTCTTAGTGTGGCTTTCTACTGTAAATCAATGTTTTGGATATTCCTTTAAGACCACATTTTGCTGTGGTCCAGACAATTTATATTATTGTAGAGTAGTTGAAAAAACATCCATTCTAACATGACTTAAGTCTGACCTGGTTCTCTATATAGAAATGGTATTGCGTTCCTTCTTTGACCACACCCTCGACCTTGACCTCCGAGTGTCTCAAAGCTTCTGCAATATAACCAAAAAATTAAATTTGAGCAAATCCCGTTTTTAAAAAGTGTATATAAAATATATCAGTGTCCTGGTTAAGCTTTGCCTTAATACAGCTACTTTTTTCCCCGCGATTATTTTTAACACTGAATAAGATTTGGGAATAAACTAAATAATGTCTTCAAGTTAGACAAAAGATGCCATAATGTTGAAATTAATACATGGCCAATAGGCAGTAAGATACCAAAGCACCAATGTAATACTTTAGATTGAAGAGTACCACAGGGCTAGTGTAGAATTGATCATTGTGTAGATAAATGTTTTAAGTCTCATTTAAGGTTAATTGTAATGTCTCTATAAGAGAAATCCCTACAGGTTCTGCTCTTCTACAGTTTCTTACCATCGGCGTCTCCAACTATTTTCTCCATGGTGGCTGGGGTGAAGATGGAGTTTTTCTGAATTGCATCTTCCAGGTCGAGAATAGGTTTCTGGACATCTCCGTAAGTGACCTTGACCTTTCTAGCAGCCTCCTCAGCCAGTGACTGGGTCTCTATACAACCAATAAAAAAACTGGTACATTCTAAGAAAATAGGTTAAATGTCAAGGACTAGCGTACGTGCGCCCACAAATATTCCATAATAAAGACCTTGTATCTTCATGACATTGGAATATGCTCCAAAATTAAATGATGCCTTCAAATGATAATTGTATTAAGACTATGTGCTTGATTAACAATAACTCAGACCTTTATATTACATTAAGAAAGCACATGTTTAAATAAGATATCATACATGCCGGAATTGATTGATGGAGTTGGGCGACCCGGAGGAATTAGATGAAGGAGACAAAATACTTATAGCATGTCTTCATTAAATTGTCTTCGGTTTAATCAAAACTTCTTTAAATTGACTCTAATTAATTATTCAAGCATCACCATTCCGTCACATATCTCTGTTATTTCCCTCTCTCCTCCCTCAACCCCAAGAAGAGATAACTTATAGGTATTAATAACGTCATTGTTCTTAAGTTTGTAATGTACTGACGTACCAGCAAGGATTATTCCGATGGCCTGACCAGCATATTCGATGTCCTTGGTAGCAAACAGCTGACGACAAGAAATACAAGCGTGAGTCTTAATGTCTACTTCATACGATCACAGTATAACGGATCCAACACACAGTAGAATATTTGTATAGTAGTTAATCCCCACTTCACCATGACTTCTCTGTCACGCTACAAACACAACCGCCAACATCAACATCTAATGTTCACCCCCCCCCTCACCACCACCCAAAAAAAACAACAACAAAATTCACGTAACGTAACATGCAAACAGCGTTTAAAGACAAGACGGACTTTGATCAAAGCAGATCACGATTACCTCCTCTTCCCATCCAGAAAACATGAAAAATTTGGGGATGTAGTTGTTGACGCCATCTTTGGGCAGGTCAGCTGCGCTGATGTAGGAGATGACACCTGGGATACGCTGGTAGTTGGACAGAAAATAGATTAGACAGAAAATAGATTAGATAGAAAATAGATTAGACATAAATAGATTAGACATAAATAGATTAGACTGATATAGATTTGAAAGAAATAGATCAGAAAATGACCGTATTAGAAAATTGACGCGCCAACGGCACGTAGGGTCAGAGCTAAGGGGAAAAAATAATACAACAAAACTCAAGGCATTTATCTTATTTATAAAGGTATCGTTTCGACGGAATCTTTCAGTAACACGACAAACGTTCCAACTCACCAGGGCGGCGCTAGTGTCCACTTTGTGGATCTTGCCGACCCCTACATCCGCCACTACGAATGCCGCCTGAAGTTCTAGTTTGAATGTTGGCATGTCGTAGACATACAGGGCCTCGCCAGATGCCTGTAGGACATAATGTCACCAATATCTAATTTATTTACACACCTCATGATGCTTTCAAACAAGATAAATTAAGAATCTGTTCCTAGTGACACTAGAAAATACTAATACAGTATGTCTTAAATTAAATTACTGAAAACTTAATTGAATTTGTTCGTACAGAAAGGACTTTGTTATCTGTTAAATATTAATGTATACAGATGTTGGATCATCAAATTTTCTCTATAGAGCGACAAGACTGGTTTAGTCGTGTGGCTATTTGGATGGTTTTAGTCGTGTGGCTATTTGGATGGTTTTAGTCGTGTGGCTATTTGGATGGTTTTAGTCGTGTGGCTATTGGGATGGTTTTAGTCGTGTGGCTATTTGGATGGTTTTAGTCGTGTGGCTATTTGGATGGTTTTAGTCGTGTGGCTATTTGGATGGTTTTAGTTGAGCAACATTGAAAGGGTTTCGGAGCTCCTGACTTCTTTCTCTTTGTTTTGTGTATCCTGCAGTAACATTGTATAAGTTACTTGTATCATCCCAGCAATTGTATCATCCCAACAATTGGAATCATTAAATCCCCGAAGCCCTGCAACGGCAGTAATTTCAAAGCCAACACAACGGCTCACTTTGTGATAACAAATTTAACTCAGTGCTAACGTTTAAACATTACGTTTTACACTGATCAGGAAATTATGTGAAATAAAAATAATTTTATGTATATTGTCTTAAACACTAATGTTAAAATTTTAATTTTAAATATAATTATTTATTAAAAATACAAGTGCGTACTTTTTACTCTATTCTCTTGTCAAATAAATGTGCACATGTACAACATTTTAGTTTTAAACAATGTTTAGTCCAACATTTTGTGGTCCTACAAGTGACCAGATATTGGTTGTTAAGTCATTTGTGTACCTGAAGTGGTGCTGTTTTCTTAGGGAGGGGCTGTCTTAAGGGAAAATCTTCTTTTTTCTCCTGGTACGTCTGTAACCCTGATGACAGTGGCCTCTCCATACTTGCCGCCCCTGAATGCAGAGTGTACTTGCTGGGTTTGTAGATCTCCAGGAGAGTCTGATCAGACGATAGAAAATAGTGCGAAAATCTGGAAAATTAACATTACGGTATCTAATTCTTTATAAAAAAAAGTATACATGTATAATGAGCGCTTCAATATGTCGTGCCTTGTTTACAATTATTTAACTATGGCATCCCGCAAGAATAATTTCCAATCAGTCTTGTCTCAATTACAATTTTTTGGGAAACCTTTAGCATTCATTGATGATAGTACACAATACCCGACTGATGGTAAGCTTCTCGACAGTTTAGTTTACCTTGTACAGAAGGTTAACGGCCAGTTCACGTCTGTACTTAGGGGAGGCAATCACCGGCTCGTTTACTGGATCAATTTCAGAGTACATGATACGGAGGGTTTCTGGAGACATAGAGTGCACAACATCAGAACCCTTGAGACACTAAATGTCTTCAATGACACCTGACTTGATGAGTGTGGAAATGATGGATTTACTTAGAAACTTTGAGAATTTTTTTAGATCGTGCTCCACAAACAACACTTAATCAATAATCATCAGTTTTCTCTCGCTCAGTCTTTCAAGTCTATAAACAAGGCTACCTTATCTTCTTCATTCAATAGAATGATTAATATTCCAATCTCTTTGATTGATTATTCTCACCATTGATCACCTCGTCTGACAATGTTTTGTTTTTAATAAACTCTTCGGCCTTCACCGCGTGAACCTGAAAACAAGGTTACAATTACAGTTAGTTATTTTATTGTATGTAACATAGTACGTCAAGCTTACATAAGTGCCGATATTTTTATAGCTTAAATTATAGACATATTGCATGCACCAAAACTATTCAGTGATAAAGTAAAAAGTTTTTTGTTTTTTTTTAAAAAAAGACTACAATGTTGATTTGTTCAACTTCTCCTGTAGGGGCGGCACCCACCATTTCAGCGCTGACTCCCCCGATGACAAAGTTGGGTTTGCCGATCACCTTTCGTTGGTCAACTGTTATTTTGAAGGCAGCGTTGATGTACGCATGGGCATTCTGGGGAAAAAAGCCAACGCTATTCATTGTTTAATTCTTGCAACACATTTTGACAAAGTTTTTATATCTTCTTTCTTTCGCACCTAGATCTACATGTTAATTATCTCAGTGATCTAAAGAGTAACTAAAAATTCAAACTTATTTGCCTTCTGGTAGAGCCAAACCTACAAACTGGCCAGCTAGTGGCCATGACCCTACATGGGCTACACTGTTAAAGAAAGGCCAATTATACTACATTAACGATGTGCTCACCTGCCATCTTGGGGTGATCTTGAATGACCGGTAGTTGTCTTTGGCATCCCATTTAGGCATCTCAATGCTGGCAATGACCTTGCCCTTCATGTCGACCTTGCGTAGAAACTCCATTAGTGTGTACTTGCTGCTCTTTAATGATTTCGAATCTGAAGGGTCAAATTAGGAATCTTAGCTAATAAATATGAAAGTATTGTCTTATTATTATTGTCTATTAGTTGATTTTTGTATCATTGTTAAGTATATTTATCGTTTTTAGATAGGTCAATATTACTACTAATGTATCATAACTAAGTCTTTGGGATATAATTTCTTTTTTTTTTTATAACTAATTTTATCTCGCAGATTTCAAGTATACAGCGGTGCAGCTGTATTTGTGGTTGAGACACCTTCTGACTTGATAAAACTTTGATTAAGATTAAAATAGAAACGAAGTCTCGTTAGATCCTCTTCCCCCTTTCAGGTAAGCATGGTATCGATACGCACCGAATATGTCGACCTTGGCCCCGATGGCCTCCAGCATTGTGAACAAGTCCGAAGGGAAGTCAGGGTGGGCGTGTTTGATCATGAGGTTACCCGCCATACATCCCGCCTGGCGACACAAGAAAGTTGGGGAGAGGGGGTTGTGTTGTAAGTCACATGGCAAATGATGTTAGGGTTCAAACGTCTAACAATACATAAGGAAATATGAAGGGCCTTCTAAACATCCTAGAGATCCACTGCGATAAGTAATGAATAAAGCTCCCTGTATCTAACCAACCTATTCAAAAAAATTATTGAAAGAAACATTTTTAGGCCATTGCCCTTATGAAGAGATACATGTGATCCTCTTGGTAGACGTTTCATGATTCATTTAGAACTTTAGAGTATTTTTTTCTCACAATTGAATTATCCGTCTACAATTTATGAAAAGGGTACTTTTTTTTAAATAAAAATTTACAACAAAAAAAAAATTAACTAATTGAGCAAAACCTTATTAAATCCGATTACAATTTTTTTTTAAAATTAACGTCAATTGTTTATTATTTTTTCTTCATAAATATGATCCTAAAACAATTAATATAAAGCAAAGACCCAACAAACGAATATTAAACAAAACTTGAAGTTCCATAACACCCAAAAACTCATCACCACCCCCACACACATATACATACCAACACCCCACACACATAAACACACCACCACCCCACACACATATACACACCAACACCCCACACACATATACACACCACCACCCCACACACATATACACACCACCACCCCACACACATATACACACCAACACCCCACAAACAGCTACTGGACCACATATATAAAAATATTCGTTTCAACCTCTTCATACAAGATTTAAACAATGGACACAATTCAGTGAGAACATTAGTACACAACCAAACCATCTCTAGATGAATACTTTTTTAAACTTCAACAGTTTTGTACTCACATTTCTGACCAAGACACTGGCCAACACTTTCAAATGTCTGATGACCCTGGTACAATAGTGGTAGCCAGGCTTGTGCTGGAGGTCTTTGAGCTTGTCCTTGAGTTTGGTGAGAGTGGTGCCGCCCCCAAAGGTCACTGTGTTTGACCCCTCCTGAAATCAGGAACAATAACTCTCTCAGACACGGGACGTTCCTTAAAATTTCTATTTCGAAAATGCGATTTAATATTTTATGTGTAGGATTTGTTTCAAACGTAATTTTTTTAAAGTTTTGTTCATGTATTTGATAATATTTGTTTAAAATATTGATTTTTTCCGTTATTTTGCATTATAAACATCTGAAATTTAAAGCTAATATTATTTTTAATTGATTATTTATTATAATGTGCACATCTTTGTGAATTGGGCACCCATAAAAACATTCAAAATAATTGAATACAAAAATATGCACAATTAATTTAATAAATTTATTCCGGCATTGTCATACTACTAGATGTAATGAACTAAACGTTAAACCTCCTGAACAGATTTCTATTCTATTTGTATAATGAGCCATCAGTAGTATGTTATCCGTTCTGAAAACTAAATGTATTCCTTCGTAGAGGCCACGATGATTAACAAAATCAGAACAGTCCATTCCCAATCAAAGTTCAACAGGAGTAAGGAGATTTTCGTCAGTAATATTTTTCTACATCGTTCTACTTACCGCATACGCATAAAGTTCCTTAACTGCTCTTAAATCAATGTACACCTCAAAAGGGCCCTGGTGTTTGAAAATACCTGTGATGGATTTAGATGATTTTTTAAAATGTGTGTTTCTAACAATAATAATTGACTTTTACCTGTGAGTTAGTTGAGACAATATTAATGGATAGTTTTAATAGAACAAAAAAATACAAGGATATCTATCTCATTAAGCTATCTATAAAACGATTTAAAATTTAACTAGTCGATTCGGGGATGGAACCCTAACAGGGAGTGTGTAGCAATCAATAAAACTGATCTTCTAATAATCTTGGCAAATCAATTCTTATAAGTTTTTACTTTTCATAGAACATTTAAACAACCATTTTGCGCTTTCAAAATTATTATTTTTTTACATCTTCACCTTGACTTATCACGATCATTATTTGCGTATCATTTATCATCAAACATAGGTAAAAGGGCGTTCACTGAAGTACACTCCCTACCTGAAGCTGTATTCAGAGGGTGATCACTGAAGTACACTCCCTACCTGAAGCTGTAATCAAACGGCGTTCACTGAAGTACAATCCCTACCTGAAGCTGTATTCCCGAAGACAAGTTTGGTCGTGTGTGTCTTGTGCTGCTGTAACAGTTTGCCAACGTCCTTCAGACTGACCGGTCTGTACCAGCGACTCTCCCGTAGGTCCAGTGCCAGGGACGGACTTGACTTGTCCCCATTCACTGACGTCATTCTTGTGCTGGCGCTGCATTTCTTGTCACCATTAGTTTTGTGACATGCCTCCCCGGTCTTGGGACAAAGTTTCCGGTTCAAGTCCTGCAGAACATTTTGTTTAAATGTGAAGAGTACTCTTTAGAAAAAAAATCGTATTTTCAACTGTACAATTCCAAGTCTACAATAAGGTCTTTACAACTAGTCTTGATCATAGCAGATAAGTTGAGCAATAGAGATTTGGGGGCATGGGATGAGATAGGGTTGGTGTCATGAGTGAGATAAGGTTGGTCTCATGACTAAGATAGGGTTGGTATCATGACTTTGATAGGGTTTGTGTCATGAATGAGATATGGTTTGTATCATGAATGACATAGCGTTGGTGTCATGAGTCATGACTGAGATAGGGTTTAAGTCTTGAATAAACTGGTATCTCAGTGGGAGCAAAGAGTCAGTCGTGCTAGTTCAGTGTAATGTTAGCCAAATTTATATTTGACGTTAAAAAAATGCAAACAATTGTTATTTTGATTTTTTTTTGAATTTGTGACAAACTATATTTCATTTAAACGCTACAAATGTGTATTATTTATTTTTTTAAAAAATCAAAATATTGACTTAAAGATTTCTTCAGCCAGATAAGTTTCAAAAACAAAAATAATAACTTTTTCTTGAAAATAAAATACAAGTACTTCGCATTCAAGCCTTAGACATGGTCTAATGAACTCTGTAAGAGGTAGAACAAGCCGCAAGTCATGTTGTCGGGGAATCAATACTAGAGTGAAGATGTTATTATATCGACTTCTCCATCCCTAACAGTGTTGGAAATGGAATCCCGCCTGAGTGTCTTACTTTGATTACCATGGAATATGTTTTCATTCTTTTAATATAAACGTTGTATCAAATTGCAGAAACTTTGTCCTAGCACACAGAAAGGGTTTTATTTCACATATAAATAATTTACGGCTCCGTTACCTCAGTTTCAGATGTAGCTGTACAGCTTGTAAGAGATAGGTACCAGCGGCTACGAAAAGATATTCCTAAAGAAATGCCTCGCACACGATACCCTAATTTTTAAGGAATTCATACATTCAAAGGATATCAATCTTTGAATTTGGATTAAACTTGTGAAACTACATTTAGAGGTCCAAATACTTTCAGCGCATGCGTGTTGATTCACTTGCTCCATATGAGGAAAGTCTGTAGCAATGAATCTAAGTTACCTCAATGTCAATACACTTTGCCCCAGGATTGGTTGAGTCTGTAGCAATGAATCTAAGTTACCTCAATGTCAATACACTTTGCCCCAGGGTTGCTTGAGTCTGTAGCAATGAATCTAAGTTACCTCAATGTCAATACACTTTGCCCCAGGATTGGTTGAGTCTGTAGCAAATGATTTCATGGCGTCCAAGATGGACCTGTAACCTGTACATCTACAGACATGACCATCGAATGAGTCTTCAATCTCTTGTTGTGTGGGCTGGGGCTGTTGGTGGAGCAGGCTGGGAAAAAATTGGAATGGAGAAGTACTAAATTATCGGTTGTAACAGAAACACGAAATCATTTTTATTCCAAGTTCTTGTTGGCCAACCTATGTATGTTATGTTTAAAAAGCTTTACTTTATATCCTTATGTTACGAGCCTTCAGCTGTTAAAATGTCTAGTATTAAAAGTCCTCAAATTTTTCTCTGGTTCTAGCCCTAAGAATAAAGTAAATAGAACTTCCGTGAACCGAAACATAGTAACATTTAATAAGTAACATTTTATATATGTATATATACAAAATAATTATGAATCTTAACAATTAATAAGTACAATTAAAGACCATTGGTTGTACACAGAAAACTTTTAACAACAAGCCAAAAAGTTTTATATTTTAAGTATAAAAAAATTATTAATTACTAATTATAACCAAGACTTTCTTTAAACCGCTTTAAGTCGCAGTTGCACCTCTCACGTACTATCAAGGTAATACAACTGTCCATTGGTCAAGTACACAGCTTTCACTATTAACGCCCTCGCCAGTGAGACCAACTGACACTGACTTGACGCGAGTAAGTTTCCCCAAAAAATTATTAAAGGAGGTTAATGACTTACTGCCACCTTGATTATATGTCTGTGTTTAACTTATTAAATTTTCTATATTAACTTATGGTGTCTGAGCCCTTGCCGAAAAAACTTTGGATCGATTTTTAACCCACTTCCTCGTAAGTTAGCGAGATGAAATTTTGCAGGCAGACTCGTGCGATGATAAAAATAATGTATTAAAATTTCAGATTGACCGAATGTACTGTAATTAGGTTAATGAATTTTAAAGTTATTCTATTTATATCTATATATCATGTTATTTTTTTAGATAAGAGTGTTGTGGTGCGTATTATGCTCAACAACCTTTCATGTCGCGCAATGAGGTGCGCATTATATTGACGATACTTTTTTAAAAATATATTGACGCATTATATTAAAAATGTTTTACGAGATATAACTTTTAAAAAATTTGGATTGTTTTGCCATGCGTAGGCTATTATAATGAACGTGCTAGTAGCTATATATCGTAAAAGTCTATATAAAGGATTTATAGTAAAAAAAAAAACGTTGTTTTTTTAAGGTTTTTATTATTTTTCTTTACTTTACTGCATTAACTGGTGATCCAAATCATTCGGGTGTGGAAATGAGTACCTGAACAAAGCAGGATAACGAACACGCATTGAATATTCAAAATTCCAATACAAATGCAAGACCATGCATAAAATTAAGAAAAAATAATCTTCTGTGTAGAAGAAACATTTATAATATATAAAACTATGGGTTTATTTTTTTCAAAAGCCCAAGTAACTTATTTGATAAATACGAAATATTAAACTTCCAGAAATGTACACAAAGTATTTTATAATTATAAGTCATCAAATCTTATGTATTTCCGGTTTTGGAGAGGTTGATGTTTCTTACTGGAGCTAAGTTTCATATTATTTTCATTTATTTCTCAAATATAATTATACTTAATCCTTTCTAAAAACACTAATCTAATCTTTATTTATTAAAATAATAACAATATTTGCTGTTTAATAATATTATATTGTGTATTTTACGATATTT
>MUZC01004758.1:553936-571824 GCA_002072015.1 Radix auricularia | reverse complement strand
ACATAATAGTAAAACATGTGAACTGGGAACATAATAGTAAGACATTGGCACTGGGAACATAATAGTAAAACATTGGCACTGGGGACATAATAGTAAGACATGTGCACTGGGGACATAATAGTAAAACGTGTGCACTGGGGACATAATAGTAAAACGTGTGCACTGGGGACATAATAGTAAAACTTGTGCACTGGGACATAATAGTAAAACATGTGAACTGGGAACATAATAGTAAGACATTGGCACTGGGAACATAATAGTAAAACATTGGCACTGGGGACATTCAATAATAAATATGTGCACTGGGGACATTCAATAATAAACATGTGAACTGTAACAGAAATGACAGTATAGAATTGCAACTGTCAAATTTAAAATTTGAACATAAGAACTATGGTAATCAATAATAATAATAACCCCTTTCAGACTTTGAAGGCCTATGGGGGCAAGTGAAGTAGCGTTCACTGTTTACATTGACCACTAACGAGCAGGCGATTGTGTGGTTAGCACAATGCCCCAGGTGTCTTGCCAGCACCACAACTCGGACCCGTGACTCAATAGATGACACAAAATTTAATATATATACCTAGTTGATGGTCTTGGTCTGAAGATACATACTGAGTTGATGCTAATGGTCAATAAATACCTACCGAGTTGACGCCCTTGGTCCCTTTATACCTACCGAGTTGATGCTCATTGTTTCCAGCTTGTCCCCTCCAGGGGCGTAGGTCACAGTCACGGCACAGCAGCCACATCCGGCCTCCTTACACATGACCTTTGTGCCCTTGAGCCCGGCCACATCTCTGATGTAGTCATTGAGTGACGTTGTGGGTGGGTATTTGTCTGTCACTGAGGTTTGGAATGTTTTGGCACATCGGTGTTTGAAAGTAATTTAAATTATTTTTCTAAATATTTTCTCAAGAGTTCTAAACAATACTCAACACGAGTTAAGAATTTATTTGTCAGAGAATATTGTGGGTAAATGCAGAAGAACCAAAGTTTGCTAACTGAATCATTAATAAACTTTCATTGATATTTATTTGATACGAGCCGCGGCGAAGCGGAAAGGGGAGGGGGAGAACGGACACACATCAAGACGAAGAAATGAGAACAACGCGAGTGAGCGCATGACGCAGTGTTGGTCTCGAGACATCCCCCTGCACATCTCCCGTTAGCCAGCCCTAAACTTTGATTGCTAGACCCTAGCGAGGGTCATTCGTTATGCTTGCTTGCTCGCGCCGTCTTGAGCTTTTCGTAATTTCATCTATGTATAGAATGATGTGTATTTGTTTAGAATGTGTTAGTAATTAAGTGATAAAATGTAAAGCTTTAACTTATGAATAGAGACCAGAGTCCTTGTGTGAGAACGGATGATTATAATATACCGTTAAAGTTAATTACATTTTACTAGCGCAAAATAATAAAAATAAAATTTGAGCCCTCTTACCCCCCCCCCCAGTCTGCTACACTGTTTTAATCAACACAGCCCTTGGTAAAGTGGAAATTTTAAGTTGTTACCCCCCCCCCCCCCACATGATGAAAATGCGATTACAGATAAAATATTTTGCTAAAAATCTAAAATTAACGCACTATTTGAGGGTGGAATGGGCGTGGGTTGGAATCAAGTATTATCTTGAAATGCTATGAGATAAAAAGTTAGAATGACGCAATGCCAGGTCACATTGAACCTAAGATTTAAGTAATTTTAAGAAATAGGCTTATTAATTATTTTTTTTAAAAACATTGATCAGTTTCAGAGACCGGAAATGCGTCATCAACTTACCGCTGTGCTTCACTCCATTGATGTGAAACTCAATTTCTGACGGATCGCCAGGTCTGTGGAGAGGTAAATTGGATTAAAGTAGTTTGAATTAGACTAGAGGAGTGGGAATAAAAGGAAAGATATTAGAAGTTATAGATTGTCATTTCAACACATATATCTACGTTTTGTTGATAATGAAGTTTTGTAGAATGTTTGTTAAAGAATACGATTGGTTTTGTAATAGAGAAAGAGGGATAGACGATTTTGAGCAGTGTCTCAGTGATAATTTTTTTTAAACTTTTAAAAAAACATGTTTTTCACTATAAATCATTTACATACGAGACATAGATTCTAACTAGATTCTCTGACGATGTTCATTTAATGACTGTTCATACAGAATTATTCTGTCGGGAAAATAAAAGGAAAAACGTATCTATTTTTGAAATTGAGTTAACAGTAATAGATTAAGGAGTGGTAAAGAATGTTTTGAAAAATGGATCAGATCATTTTACGTATGATCTATAAAAGTGAATAATTTTGTCTGATTTGGTTTTTGAATAAAGGGAATGCTTTCAAAAAATTATTAAGGTTTCAAACTCAGATTTCAAAGATTTAAAAAATCAGTTTTTATCACAACAATAAACAAAACTAGTTAAAGATAGATTTTTTTCAACGTTGGAATGCATTAAGCGATTTAATAAAAACAACGCGTAAAAATAGTCTACGTCCTTTATATATGAGACAGAGCTTAAAGTATTGATTATATTCAAATATTTGACTGAACTCTCTTGAGGTAAAAAGGGGACGGGTGGGGTGGGGGAGTGGCCACCCATGGCTGTACTGAACTCCAGAAAACACGTGAATGTCAATAACAGATGACTACCATACATTTATATAGATATAAAATAAAAAGTGCATTATTTTAATTATGGTACATTCGATCGATCTGAAATTTTGAGATAATGCATTGTTTGGTGACGCTAGTTGATGTGCAAAAATTTTAGCTCGATAGTATCACGGGAAATTGTCATCTTTACTTTTGTTTTTCCACAGTACGGACCAAGATTTAGCCGGGGGTGACGTTAATATAAGGGATTTAATAAACAACACGTAAAAACTTAGTTTTTTACTATAAATGCTTTATATATGAGACATAACTAAAAATGATTTATTACATTCAAAACAAACATGTACAGACTGAAAGTGACTTAACTCCCAAATGCTCTAAAATGGGGACGTGTGGGGTGGGGGTGGGGTCGACGATCGTGTAAGTGAACTTAGCAAACACGTGGATGTCAACAACAACAGTCGGCCATTACATATTTATAGAAAGATAAACTAACAGTGTATTAATTTGATTACGGTACATTCGATCGATCTGAAATATTGATACAATTCATTTTTAGGTGACAAGAGAGTCTATGTGCAAAATTTCAGCTTAATTGCATGAAAATTTGTTATTTTTTACTTTTGTTTTTCCGCCATACGGACGGACGAGGAGGCGACAGTGAAGTTAATATAAAGGATTTAAAAATAAGTTGTTTTTTATGTTTAAAGTTGAACTATTTTTTTATTCCACGCGTCTCGAAGTATATCTTCGATTGTAATCAGGACATAACTGAGGCCTTGGGACCATACCCGCTGTTATTTCTTCTTTTTTTTAAAAAATATATTTATATGCGGTTAGGTCTATTTAACTGGCAGAGAAATCAGCTCGATTTTTTACCTAGCTGTACACTCCAATAGATTACAGTAATCTGTGTGTGTGCTTTGGGCGGACAGGAGTTAATGGTATTATTGACTTTCTCCTTGGAACAAATCAAATATTTGAAGTGATTCACGTTCAATGTGCACTGTTATTGAGGCGATTCTGATTCAATATACTATGTACACATATATTTGAGCTGCCAGGAAAGTAAAGTTCTTAATAAAAAAAAACTATATGTATTTCTAACATGTCATATTGGTCGGGGGTAATTTAACGGTTAATTAGATAACTTTAAATATTTAAATCTGAGGTACTCTACATATATCAGCAAAGTTAATATTATTTTATCACAACAATTTTTGAATATTTATTATTTTACTTTAAAAGTATTCAATAATGTGCGCAGACAAAGATTTTGTAAATAGCAAACAAGAAAAGAACATAAAATAATAGCCCAAAGTTAAGATTGAATAACTGACACGTTTTTCTATTACTTGCTTGTATTCAGAGGCGGTTTAGTTTTTAGCCTCACATTCGACAATGGCCAAAGACGCCTTTGGTTTATAAATATTAGCCTTGTTAGGCAGCTTTCTTCTCAACATTTGATTAACAATTTATTTTCTATCTAAGAATAGTTTCCATATTGGAATAATAAAAAGATTCTCTTAGAAACCAGCATTCACTGTCACTAACGTGGATATACACGATAAAATAACTGTGGATAAGTGTACCAAAATATCATTGGAAATGTGCAGCTATCATGCATTTGGGCATTCTACTAAAAACAGAATATGGCATCTGAAAAATATGTCAAGTTTAGGCAGTTTTAACAACAACAATATCGTCTTTACAATAAAATTGGACGTGAGCAGCAGAAACATCTTAAGCTTTAAGCCTTGCTCACAATAGATTTACTGTATATACTCATTCTAAAGCCGACCATTTTTGGACAAAATCTAGGGGGAACGATTGGGGGAGGGGGTCGGCTTAATGTTCCCTCAAAGGTTCGTTGATGCTTGTGCAAAGTAAAGATAACTCGTTTGTAAAGTTGCACAGCACCCTTTTTTTCATATTTTTCCCCTAGATTTGCTGCGCGGTTATTTTAAACTGCTACGCTGAGTCGGTCAAATATCTGCGCGGCCGCGCAGCCACGGAGCTTAAAGGGAACATTGCGGCTACAGCGGGTCATATGTGATTTCTGCATGTACATTGAATATCGGTGTTGTTATTGCACATCATCAAGGTCCTTGTCTACATTCTACAAGATTTGACTGCTCTACCAGAAGCTATAAAATGATATGAAACATCTGCACTTTCCGTATTTACTAATTTTATTTATTTTTGTGAATGTTTTGTTCATAAATTGTTTTACAAATTTTGTTTTCAAAAACTAATTTTAATGTACGCGATTTTGCCACTTGGTGCACACACCCAAGATTTTAAAAAAGTAATAATAAAATAACATAAAAAACGGTTACTCGGTAACTCTTGCCTAACAAAGAGCCCGAAGACAAAGGTAGGTAGTACAAAGTAAACAATCCCTATGACCGATTTAGTTTGTAGTTTTTTAAATAGTGTTCCATTTTGTTTACGCTTTCCTGGTATTTTTTGTGGTTGGCTTACGAGCTGGCTACACACTTTTAATACTAGTCTCTACCAAAAGAGAGGGGTCGGCTTACGAGCTGGTTACACACTTTTAATACTAGTCTCTACCAAAAGAGAGGGGTCGGCTTACGAGCTGGTTACACGCTTTTAATACTAGTCTCTACCAAAAGAGAGGGGTCGGCTTACGAGCTGGTTACACACTTTTAATTAATACTAGTCTCTACCAAAAGAGAGGGGTCGGCTTACGAGCTGGTTACACACTTTTAATACTAGTCTCTACCAAAAGAGAGGGGTCAGCTTATAAACGAACTGCTATAGAACGAGTATGTACGGTAATAATGTATTTCATTTTAAGACTGCAGCAATAACTTACAAAGCCGAACCCAACTTTTTAAATAAGTTTAATAGAAGTCTGTAGTAGTATTTTGTCTGTAACATGACAGGCCTTCTACGGAATGCCTGGTGATTCTAGTCCGGATAGGAACACACATTTGACATTACACAAAATGAATATAGGATTCCTCGTTTTATTATTTTACTTTTAGAGTTGGAACATATGGCGATTGCTTTAAAAATCCTGTGAAGTGTATAGTTTAGTTATATATTTCTTAGATTAAAAAAAACATTAAAATGTTTCTGCTTCTTAACTAGTGGTTTTAAAGGTTCTGAATTTTTACTACTTCTAAATGCTATTTAAGTAATTGGGAATGATTGTTTTTTCCTGAAATGGTGAATTACTTTTTTTTAAAAACTAGGATGATAAAATTGTTATCCTAACAGATATTATTTAAAAGTGGATGACAAAATGGTTTTATAACAAGTGCGTGATCAATATGTGAATTCAATTTACCTTCTAAACATTTCGTTTCCTGACATGGTGGGCTAATCAAGAACATCAACTCTGTGGTTTGTTCAAGTTAATCCTTCACACGCGACACTCTCAGAGTTGTCCGGACTTGGCTCGCCACGGGAATTTATACTTCCACCCCACCCCTGCCTGGCTTCCCTACCCCACCCGTCACAGGTCTATCGACAAGGTATGATCTTGGCTGCACCAAGCTATGTTTGATCTAACTTTGCAGCGTCATGCTATGTACCGTCGTCAGGCTCGAAATTTTTTTTTGTTTACATCATTATTTAACGTGTTTCAATAACCGTAATAACCAAAGACACAAATCCAAATAACTATGTGTAGAAAAATTGGTTTTATATTATTGAAAGAATTTTTTTTATGTCCCAGGGAATTTGGTTTTTCTTTAAAGATGTATTAATGTTTTCATCTCGTGTTTACTACGATTAAGACTGCAGAGGAAGTCCCATTTGCAAATTTCTCTATTGCCGCAGCGGCCATTTAAAAAAAAAAATTAAATCAGCTGTAAAAAATAACTTGAGTCATGTGAATATGACAGGATCTAAAAATATATCATGATTTTGCCAAATAAAATAGTACATAACGCAAGCGTTCGTTGTTTTTTGTTTTTTTTTTTTAACAAAAGTTTAATCAAATTGTGTATTTGTGAACCGGCTATTAGGGTGAAAATACTTAACTTTTCCGAATTCACATAGTTTGAAAACTCATGTATACATAATTACATTTTAAATAATAATTAAGTTGTACAATTCTCAGCATGTTATTTTCATTTTCTGTAAAACTGTTACAGAAAGCTGTAATCTTTTTTTTTTTTAATTTAAGCAATGATAATATTAAAAATCAATGTTTCCTTATCGTTTTGAATGGTTGCAGAAAGAAATTCGCTTTTTTATGTCTCGTCGCTGTGTTGTGTGGGAAATTAGAAAACACATTTTTTAAAATCCACTCTTGTGTACAAAGAGTTGTTTGTATTTATTGAAAGAGATTGATGTTTTGTATGATCATTTATTTTTTATAAAGCCAAATCGTTTCAGTATTTGATATGAGATTCATCATGTTGTTACATCAACGAAATAATCGTTGATGCATTGCAGCATTACTTTCAAATCCGGTTTCGAATGGTAATGCAGAGATTTGGTAAAGAAAATTTGTACAATCGCAAAGTACATAAATATACATAAAAGCATGTTGACGAGTAGCCGTATGTTATGCATTTGTGCAAAATAAAAATTAGCTGTTTGGTAAAGTGTCAGCCATATTTTAAGAATCAAGAGCTACGCGAATATAATGCGCTTCGGACAACGTTGTTTGAAAGTTTGTTTCGGTGCTTCCAGTGTTTATGTTGGTTGGGATTTTCAAATGTACACTTATTCATGTCGTCCAAATATTAAATGAGACACAACGCATCCTCGGCACGTTAGTTTCATTTTTTTCAGTTCCTAGTGGACATACCGACCTGAATATTCACTAACTCCCCCACCTCCCCCATATCACAGATGTGATAATCTTGATATCAAAGATGTTGGACCATATCATCTCCATAAGAAATGGCGGATTAAAATCAATAATCAATCAGCTCCTGTAGACTAGAGGAGAACACGTTATAATTACATGCCATCACGTCTGCACTGTAAACTGTGTGCCAATCTGTCAATACCTGGTGTTATTCTCTTCTGCTCAATTAAAAAAACAACAACTGTGATTAGTAATTTTATTTTATTATTCAATGTTGTTGTTTTTATTCTTCAAAAGATCTGGTGAGACAGTTTAAAATTTCTCCAGTATTATTCTAGTTTTCCAATGTTTCTGAGAGTGAACCATTGTAGTCGGCATCGATAGTTGCACTGAAAACCTGGACAGGCGGAAATAACTAGCACAGACTGAGCGAATAATTAAACTTAATTAGTTTAGCGAACACTTTATTGTACGGTTGTGCTTCACAAAGTGACAATCTTGTATTCCTTTTTTTGTTTTGTTTTGTTTTGTTTTTTAATAAATATTTTCAAATGTTACTCACCATTTCTTTTGTTTATTATTATTAAATAAAGTTCTAAGTTCTGGGATGACAGGGTTGGTCGTTCTGGGATGAAATGGTAGGTCATTCTGGGATGAAAGAGTTAGTCGTTCTGGGATAACCGGTTGGTCGTTCTGGGATGACAAGCATGGGGACAAAAAGATTCCACTTAACCTGAGGGCTCATGAGTATTTTGATCTATAATAACTGAATCATCGAAAAAAGCCACAGATGTTTTCGTTTGGAGTTCGTGTAAAAATTGCTGGGCATTTGATGGAGGCCCAAGAGCATAGAGACCCCATTGGAATATGTTTATTTATATATTATGTATAACTATTTTATTCTCTTTCTTTGCCTAGTCGCCCATGATCTTGTAAAGACTTCTCTGAGATGGGTTGAACAACAAAATCTGCCAAGTGGGTGCCGCATCTTTTGAGTGATGAGCAGAAATCAAGCAGAGTGAATTTTGCATCATGGGTCGCCGTTTTTTTTTTTTTTGGGCATCCCTAACGAGAGTCGTGACTGACGGAAAACTTGCCGCAAGAAAATTGAGAAAACCACTTGGCCAGAGTTGAGAAAGAATATGGCATCCCTTCCCAAGCATTTTTTCATTCTTTACGACTCGGTGGCTTTCAAACCTTTGGAATTCGCAGAAGATACAAATTGTCAGTTGCCCTTTTGTCATGGTTCGGCCTACGGCTGGAACGGACTCATTCAATTTTTGTCCGGTTTTGGGGGAGAAAAAAATTGGTTTTGGTTGGAAAAGGATTTTGTGATGGAAATTGTGTCCCCCTACGGTAACGGCTTGTGGTCAACTCCGAGAGCTTTTGTGGGAATTCTCGTATGATTTCGATAATGTTTTCTTGTCTCCTTGTACCACAGCTAGTGTATCTATGTCCACATGTACCACAGCTAGTTTCCCTGTGTCTACTTGTACCACATTTAGTGTATGTTTTGAAACAAAACCCTAAATCTGTGTGGAACCATTCCCTTCTAATTACGAAATCTTTGAAACTTGTTCAGATTGTTATTACGAAAATATATTTAATATTAATACAAGACCCCAGTATACGGATCAATATTCCCCAATAAAAGAACCACAATCGAATCAAAACCGAAAGAAATCTGATAATAGGATTATAGTTGTGGGTTTGATGATTGCATAAAGATAATCAACAGGCGATTAGATATCAGTGAAATTGAAAATATCGATACCTGTTTGGACACACTGAGGAAATAATCAATCCCTGTAACTCTTGGATGATGTGGGCAGTTCCAATACTTTCTTTGTATAGATGAATAGAAACAAACGAAATTATTTTATTTTTTACAAATGATAAGGACGTCAAATTATGAGTTCAAATGTAAAATAACAGCACTGTTGTCTTTTTAGTCATTATATTTCATATCAAACTGCTGTCGTTTAAATTACATTGTTGTACTGGTATACTTCACATGCAATGTAAATGTCACAAAAGTTAACCATGAACAGTAGAAATAATATTTTTTTTAGAAATGTACGATGAATGGTTTTGTTTACAAAGTTAAAATTAACAAAGAATATGTCGAGAAGGGCCAGCCTCTACGCGGCTCGGCAGACGAGTAAGGTCATGGAGCAGACAACGACCTGAAATTGACAACTCCTGGTATGGAATGCCGGAGTCCGCTGTTAGGTATAAGGTGCTAGTCATATATGATTACAGTACGGATCTTAGACGCAATGCCGATGATGAAAATCAAAGAACCCGTTGAGGGCCGTGTTACTCCGAAGCAACCTTTTCGTCCCCCTCAATTGAGCGGTGCCGGTTTATGGCCAGGAGCGCCAGTACGGATTAGCAAAAGGTAACGCTAGGAACGCATTGGACGCCAGCTCTGAAGAAACCCAGTGGGGGTCACACCCTAGGCAGGTCAGTGATGATCCCCTGCACTGCGGCGGTCTTAACCGTTGAGACTCGTAAGCTTTGCCGGGGTAGCGCTCAAGTGATAGCGAGTGGAAATAGGGAAAATTCCACCCCTCCCTCGGGAGGTCAACTTAGTGGGAGGCGTTTTCGACTTAGTGTCCTGGACGCCAAGGTGGGCGCTTCTAGAGGCGACCACTCCAGGAGGGGAGGTCTTCTCAGCTTTTACATCCCGTAGGAGGCCAGAGAGCTGAGGGGGTTGTCCGGTAACCCCCACGAAGAGAGCAGGCTCGGGACTGTTGACTTTCTTCCACATGTAAAATTTCAGTCAATTATATCAGACAAGAGAAACGTATCACTCCACAAGAATTAGTGCATACTCATTCTATAGCCTGTTCGTTCATAAGCCGACCCATCTCTTTTGGGAGAGACTACTTTTAAAAAGTGCGTAATCCGCTTGTAGGCCGACCAATGTTCTCTTTAAGGTTTGCTGGTCCGTATGCAAAGAGAAAAAACTCATGTGTAAAGTTGCGCAGCATCCATTTTTTAAGTGTGGCATCAGTGAGTTGTCTGAGCGGCCGCGTAACCACGCAGCTTAAATGAAACAATGAAGCCGACCCCAAAAAATAATAGGAAAACGTAAACAAATGATACACTTATTTAAAACTACAAACTATGTCGGTCATTGTGAGTGTTTACTTTGTACTACCTATCTTTGTCGTGCTCTTTGTTAGGCAAGAGTTACCGAGTAACCTTTTTTTTTTCGTTTTTTTTAAAAATGTTATTATTTGATTTTGGGTTTGTGTAAAAAGTGCCGAAAGCGCGTACATTAAAATTCTTAGTTGAAAACTAAATTTGTAAGACAATTTATTAAGAAAACATAAAATGAGTAAATAAGGTAAGTGCAGATGTCTAAGTATTAGCGCGCTGGAATACCGAACCGCTGCAAGAACTCAAGTCGCGAGTTCGAGCCGTGATACTGGCAAGGACCCAGGGGCATTGTGCTAAACACACAATCCCATGATCGTTAGTGGTCAATGAAACTTGTGAACGCTACTTCACTTGCTCCCATTGACCTTCATGTTCTGTAAGGGAATTTTTTTATTATTATTATTTTATTTTATTTTTATTTTTTATAGCTTCTGGTAGAGAAGTGGAATCAGTAGAGTGTAGAAAAGGACCTTGATGATCAACAANTAATAATAATAATAATAATAAAATAACTTTCCCCCTAGATTTTGTCCAAAAGATGTCGGTTTTAGAATACGGTATAATAAATAATTCTTTGTTTTAAGCCTATACATTCGCTTAGGGTTGTCATACGCCTTCAATCGTGTATATATTATTTAAGTAGTGAGTAACACGTGGAGACATTTTAGATTTCCTTGACATAGAAATACACGATAAATATTGGACTCTCTTGACGGATGCTGTTTGCGCACGATATTTATTTCACAGATATTTTTTAGTTTTTACATTTGATCTGTGAGATGGCTTAGCCCACAAAGCGTCATTCATGATGTGTTGTTAAAACAGAGCTACAAACAGGAAGTCTTCACGACGGTCATCAGCTCTTATTGATCGCACGTCCGACTGTTTATAATGATTTATTGAGAGAAGTTTTAGTCGGAATCTAGGTCAAAACATGTTCCGCTGATTTCATTTCAAAAATTCTATCTCCGCGACGACAAGATTGTCAAATAGAAATGTTTTTCTGCGCATTCCCAAGAAGCCGAATTTCAGAATTGTTTATACGTCAATGATCTTTGACACAAACTTGAATCACTTCCGAACAAAGCATGAATGTGGCATTTTGTGGCTGTAGCTACAGAAGGGTAATTATCAGGGATATGTTTGAATTGTTTCTTTTTTTTCCCCTT
This sequence comes from Radix auricularia, assembly GCA_002072015.1. NCBI lineage: Eukaryota > Metazoa > Mollusca > Gastropoda > Lymnaeidae > Radix > Radix auricularia. Next base: position 560,086 of record MUZC01004758.1, on the reverse strand, counting down.
TTTTAAACGACAAAGTGACACCTGGTTGGATTATCTTTGCCCCTTCTTTAGACTTCGTGTGTTTTTGTTTTTTGTTGTTGTTGTTGTTTTTAATAATAATTTATTTGAATTTAATTTTTTTTAATCTTGTATTTTATAAAAGTTTTTTTTTTTTTTAAAGCCTTCAATTTCTGTTTTTTGTGATGCCATCCCCCGACGAAAAGATCAGTGAGATTAGTCAACTTGATAAAGTGATGACCCGAATTAAGATGAGATTGCCCTTAATTATTAAGAAGATGTCAGTTAGCTGTCACGTGCTAATTGATCGTCTGCCACGTCCAGGCCTGGGGTTGGAATGACGTCGTTTTTTCCGGTCGTCTGCTTGAAGATGGAACCCAGCGGGAATCGATGAATCACTAATTTCAACACATTTATTGGATACTACATCAAGATGTTTCTGTGAACCTTGATTCCATATGTAGACATCAATATGTTTCTGTGAGCCTTGATTCCATATGTAGACATCAAGATGTTTCTGTGAGCCTTGATTCCATCTGTAGACATCAAGATGTTTCTGTTATAGACTTGATTCCATTTGTAGACATCAAGATGTTTCTGTTAGCCTTGATTCCATATGTAGACATCAAGATGTTTCTGTGAGCCTTGATTCCATCTGTAGACATCAAGATGTTTCTGTTATAGACTTGATTCCATCTGTAGACATCAAGATGTTTCTGTTAGCCTTGATTCCTTTCTGTTAGCCTTGATTCCATCTGTAGACATCCAGATGTTTCTGTGAGCGTTGATTCCGTCTGTAGACATCAAGATGTTTCTGTGAGCGTTGATTCCATCTGTAGACATCCAAATGTTTCTGTGAGCGTTGATTCCATCTGTAGACATCAAGATGTTTTTGTGAGCTTTGATTTCATCTGTAGACATCAAGATGTTTCTGTGAGCCTTGATTCCATCCGTAGACATCAAGATGTTTCTATGACCCTTGATTCCATCTGTAGACATCAAGATGTTTCTGTTAGCCTTGATTCCATCTGTAGACATCAATATGTTTCTGTGAGCGTTGATTCCATCTGTAGACATCAAGATGTTTCTGTTAGCCTTGATTCCATCTGTAGACATCAAGATGTTTCTGTTAGCCTTGATTCCATCTGTAGACATCAAGATGTTTCTGTTAGCCTTGATTCAATCTGTATACATCAAGATGTTTCTTTGAGCCCTGATTCCATCTGTAGACATCAATATGTTTCTGTGTGTCTGTAGACGTGGATGGCTGATGTTAGTGAAGATTGTAGATGTGTCAAAGAATAATCTGCTTGTATAGAAGTCTTGTCGTTAACTACAAGTAGTGGACTACATTAAGCTGATCTTTTTATTGTAAGACTTTAAATTTTTTAAAGGATGTATAAATAGTCACCGTCTGCTACAAAGTTTTATTTTATTTCTTTATTTCGTTACGTGTATTTTTTTTTTTTTAACGAAACAAAAAAACGATATTGTTATTTTTAGGATAATTTTAGTTTACACAATATAGAGGGCCGACTTCAGAGATAATATATGATTAAAGATGTTATTGTGTGATTTAATTTAACTTCTCCATAGTGTTTTGTGATTTAGAGATGGAGGTGGGGGGGTCAGCTTTAGTTTTCAGTCTAGCCGTTAAGGTTTATTTTGGTATAGAAATATTATATTAATCAATAAATAAAGCTTCGATTTATTGATTAGATCTCACTAGCTATTTGTGTATCTTACATTTGATTGAAATCTTAATCGCATTCCTAGTCTGTATGATGTCAAGATCCACCAACATGTTCTAAAGATGAAGATCAAATTTTAATAAATCTACAACATACAGAGATCTAGTTAATGATCACTCTACGCAATGTTCTCACGCTGCGAGAACACACACATGAAATGAGTTTATTTTTGTATGTGTAATAATTCATTTTTTACCATTAAAGATACGTCACAAATATTCCGTTTTTAAAGTCATTTATGTAACTATTATAAGGAAAAATATGGACATAGATCTCTTATGCCACAAATGACGATTTTTTTTAAACCTTTAAAAATCTCAATAACAAAATTCAAGTTTCAAAAACAATTCTCCAATTTTGTTTTAATTTAAAAAATATCGCATTTAATGAAATACTGCATCAAGGTTAAAAAGCTGCAAGTTTCATTGCCGGAGAATATTCAAAATTCACAAGAGTAACACTATTAGTTAAATCATTAAATCTAGATTATACCACTTTTTTCTATCCGTATGCAGAAACAAACACATACAAAGTCTCGGTCTTTCCGTCAGTAATTCGGACGTAGAATGGGTTGCCTGTTCAGACCAGGACAACCAACACTTTATCAACATTTCAAACTATATTATATTTGCAAGACTATACAATACCCATGGCTAAGCGTGTGATACTATAATCTTCTGTACAAGTGCCGTCTGTATAAGTAAGATCAGATAGAGTTGCAATAAAATTTTTACATTTTTATTTCATTGTTTGTTTTTGTTAGTTTGTTTGGGTTGTTTTGTTTTCTTGTTTTGTTTTTTTGTGTTTTTTTGTGTTTGTTTGTTTGTTTGTTTGTTTGTTTGTTTGTTTGTTTGTTTGTTTGTTTGTTTGTTTGTTTGTTTGTTTGTTTGTTNCACCCCAAACCACCTCTGATTTCCCCCACCCCACCCCAAGCCACCTCTGATTTCCCCCCACCTACCCTCTCAACTGCCTGGTTTTTTTCCATTCAATGTTCTCACGTTACCTTATACAGACTCATTGACTTAACAGGACTTAACGGGACCAAAGAATGCCATTTCAAAATGCGTGCATACTAAGCAATAACTGCTTTTTATTGTTGTTTTTAATATTCAGAATGTATAATTGTATAATTTTGATTTGCAAAAAATTATTTTAACTTAAGTTAAAACAATTTTTATTGAAGCAATGAAATAAATGAGCAGCAATTTTAACTTCACCTCTTAATGTCACAAATAAGGTTCTTATTACAAAAGTTTGTGTTTTATTAGTATTATTGAAATGATATTGACTTTATTTCATTAAAGAAGAATGCTTATTGATTTAGAAATTGTATTAAGTTCAAATCAGTTCCCTGCACAAGTTTAAATAGTAGGAATTTTTTTTTTATTAACCTGACTTGTGTATTTAGCTGTGGCAGATTGAGGTGACTTTCTCTAACGCCTAGGAAAGCGTGTGACAAATTCAAAGTTAACGAGTCATTTCAGCCAAGGGATGTAACAATCTTTGAACATCACATTAATAAGAGTGAATCGTATACCTCCCTTTGTCTACCTTTTCTACTTGAAAAACATCAAAACCTTAACAATTATTCCTTCTAGGACTCTAGAGTAGTGGTTGGCAAGCATTTCAGTGCGAGGGCCGCATCAGTAGGATATGAAACAGCAAATGGTCACATAAAAATAAAAGTTAGCCTCACTTCGAGTACAAAAATCCATCTTTACATAAATTTTATTATCTTTTCGATATTACTTCAGGCTTCCGTGGGCCGCAAAGAACTCCTTAAGCAAGCCGCATGCGGCACGCGGGTCGTAGTTTGTCCACCTTTGCTCTAGAGCAGTGGTTCTTAACGTGGGTTCGATCGAACCCTAGGGGTTCGGTGAGTCAGTCGCCGGGGTTCGGCGGAGGGAGGTCAAGACAGCACCCGACTCAAGGCATCTATATTACCACTAATAATGAAGGGTTCGGTGAATGTGCATATGAAACTGGTGGGGTTCGGTACTTCCAAAAAGGTTAAGAACCACTGCTCTAGAGCATTCATTTGATGAGTTTTGATATAGAATTTTAAAAATGTAGCATTATGGCATTGAATTAAATTTTGTTAGTCGTTTCTTTTATAAATGCCCGAACGCAGTACCACAGTCGGCACGCTGGGGCTCATCAGCCGGCACACAACTTCAATAGTACTTTCTTAATCAAACCCATTTGCTGGCACTTTGTGTTGGCACTTTGCTGGCACTTTGTGTTGCCCTTTGTGTTGGCACTTCATGTTGGCACTTTGTGTTGGCACTTTGTGTTGGCACTTTCTGTTGGCACTTTGTGTTGGTACTTTGTGTTCGCACTTTGTGTTAGCACTTTGCTGGCACTTTGTGTTGGCACTTTGATATAAATAAGTGAGTTTTGATTTAATTTCGGGCACGCGGCCTTAAAAAAAGGGTTCGCCATCACTGCCCTGACGTATGTGCTCAAAATAATTATGTAAGGTAAAATGAGTTCAAATGTTTGTCCCATTTTCAGAATCAGTAAAATAATCTAAGCCCACTCTTTTATGTGTGTAGGTCAGTAAAAGTTTGTAGACTTACAGGCCGTGAATGAGATGTTCATGTTTTTGTTTAAAATAAATTACATGGTTCAATCATAACAAGGCGATTCGACATGTCAGTGTAGAGGTCAAGGTCAACATGTCAGTATATAGGTCAAGGTCATCATGCCAGTGTAGATGTCAAGGTCAACATGCTAGTGTAGAGGTCAAGGAAATTATTGTTAGGTATCTCATTCAACTATTAAAATAAGCGGAGGACTTCACCGAGATTTGACAAATGTAAACAGGATATACACAGGTTAAAGACAAGATACTAGAAACTAAGTAGTAAGACATGAACGAATGTTGCTATAATTTAATGATAGGCAACTAAACGTTCAAGGGTACTAAGATAGAAATAGAAATGAAAGTTACTTTAAATACAGTGACAAAATGTTGTCTGATACAACTATGTCAGATACAATGTTGTCAAGTACAATGTTGTAAGAAACAATGTATCGATTATCAGGGGTGTACCGAGTAAGATTTTTTTCCCGAGCACCAAGTACTGATACCGAGTACTTCAAGAAGTATTAACCTGCTATTAACCTACATTTTGCGACCTCAATTCCGCTGTTTCCATCACTCATTTTTCTCTCTTTTTAATCATGATTTTATTTTCAGGATCTATGCTATAAACAAAATTGTTATTTGTTTGTTGTTGTTTTTTTGTTGTTTTTTTTAGATACTTATTAATAACTCAATAAACTTTGTATAAACAGTAAACTTTATCTCTGAACGAAGTTTCTGATGTTTATACAAATTCCAGTTGGCACGTCTATCATGACCTACATATGACTCGTGACAAATCGAACTCTTCCCTTTAAAAATGTACAAATAAAATTAGTAACTCTTTTTGAATCTTCAACTTTGACTCATAATTAATCTAAACAATAGTTAAATTGCTTTTGCACACGGCCAATTTTTATGAATGAGTACAAAGCAACAGCAAAAAAGGTCAAAATTAGTTTTAAGGGTAAATGGTTGCCAATGACAAGTCTGCACACGGTCCGTATGGTTATTTGATACGAAACGAAATGTTTTAGAAGCGCGATTCTAAGTGCACCATTGCTATTGGAGCAATTACGTAATACTCGGCATCGGCATCACTTACACGCCGATTGCCCAGTATTTCCGAGTATACGAAAATCGGCCAATACCGAGTAACCGAACTGAGTATCGGGTAAGCCCTATCCATTTTACAATGTCCTTAGTTTTTCGTGATTAGTTTATTTGGCGTGTTTTCATTAAAGCTTTTCTTTGAGAAAAAAAAAGTGTTTTCAATGTGTCTAGTGGTGGAAGAAGACAATTAAAAACCCGTATGTACTCGTTCTGAAGCCCGTTCGTTCATAAGCCGACCCCACCCTCCTTTTTTGGAAGAGAAAAGTATTTAAAAAATGTCTAATCCGGTTGTAAGCCGCCCCCCTATAAATAATATGACAGCGTTAACTAAAAGGTAGAATCTACAGATTTTTTAAAAAATAAAAGCTAATTTGGTTTTTATGACTGTTTACTTTTCATTACCTGTCTTCGTGCTCTTTGTTAGGCATGAGTTACCAATATTTTTTTCTTCTTTGGTAAGCAGATGCGAAAGCGCGTATATGTGTTGTTAAAAACAAACTTTATAAAACAAGATATTAAAACATTCACCAAAAAAGAAATAAATTGATTAAATACGGTAAGTGCAGATGTTTAATAATATTTTATAGCTTCTGTTAGAGCAGTAGCATCTTGTACAATGTAGAAAAGGACCTTAATGAACTATAACAACAACACCGATATTCAAAATACACGCAGAAATCACTTATGACCCGCTTGTAAGCC
>MUZC01004758.1:539208-553897 GCA_002072015.1 Radix auricularia | reverse complement strand
CCCCCCCCCCAACTTTTTCCTTCAGATTTTGTCCCAAAAAGATCGACTTTATAATCTATACGATAGTAAGGGTTTTCAGAATTTTGCGTGCGTCTTTAAACAATTTTTAAAGTAATTAGACATTTCATATTAAACAAACCATAAACCAGTTCTAGACATGATGTCCAATAACCTTGCCGTGATAGCTGACTGTTCGAGCGTCAGTGAAACCACTCAAGTTTCCTTTTTGACCAGTGCCTCCACGAGCTTGACCACTGCCTTCGCTAGGTTGACCACTGCTTGTCCTACACGGCAATGTCTTGTATCTGCTGCTGGACGTCACTTGCTGCTGTGTCCTGGCTCCTGATAGTGTGTAATGATTCAAGGTTCTGGTTTTGATGTTTGGATCTTGTTGTCTTGGTGATGGTGTCCTCTTCTTTGTCCTTGAACCACTGGGTCTCGGCTGCTGGTGTCTGGCCTTGGGGACGGGTTTAGTCGGAGGGCAGGGCTCGGTGAAGGGTACGGGTGGGGGAGGGGGAGGTGGTAAAAAATTGTTCTGGTTCAGGTAGTGCTGTTCTGACGTCATTCGGTCCATCGTGTCGGGCTGAGCTTTGCTGAGTGCCCCGGCTCGTGCGTGGTGAGAAGCGTTGCGGACTATTACACTTCGGAAGATTTGGGAATCACTGTCCTGACCCCCATGAGGATGGGGGTACACGCCCAGGGAATAGTCCCCGGATATCGGCCGCAGTAGCTCAAGGGGTGGTGGCGGCATGTCATCGAAGCTGATCTCTTCGTAGTGTCTGTAGTTGACGTCAGAGGAGCTGTCACGTGACGACGGCACGGAGTTATACCTAGACTTCCTGTTACAGCAACAAACGGAAGACGATCCGCGGCCCCGCCGGCAACGATTCGCTCCTCCGCTGAATGAAATAGTGCCAGGATGCGTCTCGCATGAATCTGCTGAACACGGTTCACTTCCACCCGAGTAGATGTCAACCGGTGGGTTGGTGTGACGGTGACGTGGCGGGGCGAGGCAAGGAAAACAGGCCGGCCACGAAGAGACAGGGCCCATAACTTTGAGGATGTTCCCGAGGAGAGAGATGATGATTCCACAGCCCGTGATGGCGAAGCCGCCCATCAACACAGGAAATCGGTCACGTGACAGGACAGTCTTACACCCGTACAGTCCGAGGGAAGCCGCGGCGACAGTCTCTGCAGACGATATAAAAACATAAAATTTTAAAGCCACCAGGCAGGTGTGGTGATAACTGACAATATTACATTACTTTGCCTCTTACCCTTCTTTATTTTATGTACATGCGTGTATTGAGTCGTTCGTAGTTACTGCGTTTTGTTTGGTGCCTGTTGTGGTGTTTTGCTTTTGTTGGTTCCATGGTAGACTTACGTGCTCACATCAGTTCCCAATTATTTGTCAAATTACGACTTTTGGGTAGCTGACTGTTTAAGCCTCTGTGATGCATCAAATCGTTTTTAATCAGCTCAAAATCTCGAGATTACATAAGGTTATTGCCAGCTTGATTTTATAATGATATACATATTGTCATCCGTGGAGTATTTATAGAGCGTTCAGACGAAGTTTAACATCTTTTTTTTTTAAACGCTTTTATCGTGTCAGTTGTTGTTTTGTGATCAGATCAGAAATGTTTCATTACCGACACGATCAAGATTTTTTTCCAACCAGCGGCTAATTTGCAACAACATTTTCTAAGTAAAATACAACACAAATAGCCCAGTAGAAGAAATTTGGTACTAGATCTACATAAAAGCAAATCTAAAATAAAAAATGGATGACTTTGTTCCAAAAAAAACTAACATCAAATAAAATTAATAAATGCGCGTTCAATGCTAATTTTTTTTAAGCATGCAAAGAAAAAGTAGAAACTATTTCAAAAATTTAAGGCTACCATTTTAAAAGGGATATTTTGTTAAATGATACCGAAAGGAAGTCGCGGTCATCATTAGAACTTATTCGAAACCTCCAAAATCGAACATATAAACAAAGTAATTAAAAATTCTAAAGATAACAATTAAAACTTACTAGATGCCCGCGGCGTAGCATACGCCGCAGATTTACTCATAGATGGTGTAAAGAAAGTGTGGAGGGGGGTGAACAGACACAAACTGCATCACGATGAAATCAGAACAACGCGAATTAACCTCGGATGCGGGGATAACTGCGACGCATTGTTTATCTCGAAACATGTGCACTGTGGTTAGCCACTTGCCACACCCCACCCTGCACCACCATAGCTTGCAAACCATAAACTAATTGGCATAACCTGACAAAGGTCATTCGTCAAGCTTATGTTCACTCGTCTTGTGCTTGTTATGGTGTTGCGTACTCATGATCGAAAAGAAAGTGGGAAATGAACAAGCACAAACACAAACATTTTTGAAAATTAAAAAAATTAATGTCTTTAGCTGGGGATTGGACATGTGACCTCCGCGTGTTAGGTGAATGTAATAACCACTACACTGCGAAATACGTGTTATTTTGTTGCTCTGAAAGAACATAGTAAATGACTTCAATTCAACGAAGAGTTAGTCGCGATGACCCCTACGCTGTGCACTAACTTTTCTTGCAATCTGATTGGTCGGTGGGGTCAGACAGCTTGCTTCTTGCTACTTGCTTGGTGTATGGCATGGTTGGACCATGATGAGAATTATATATATAGATAGTCCTTTATTAAATCTAAAAAATGGAACCTACAGGAATAGCCCCACCAAAAGGCGCAAATAATAAAACATTTAATGATAATGAAACCAAAGCTAACACATGTTTTGCATTGTCATTTTCGGCTTCAGTTGACGAGAAATTTTTTATAAATTTAAATAAAATGGAAGAAATAGGTAACATAAATGAAGAAGAGATAAGTATACATTAGGGCTGCGGAAATTAACGACTAATTAATATATTTATGAATGAACATTTAATATATTACAAATAATTTGATATTAAATTTAATACAATTTTTTCCCCAAGTTATTAATAATTTATATTTTTTGTTACTTACATACTTTCCCTCGTATTATATTAGACGTTTATACGTAAACAAAAAGGTTTCTCTTCCTCATTTCTTGCACAACAGAATGAATATGCTGTGTTACTGTAACAGGATGGTCCGTTCTCACACCAATGTAACATGGATGACCGGTCACAAAACTTTTGGAGCAATGGAATTACCTCGACTTAACCGATTTTATGAAATAATGAATCGCAACTTAAGTGGATCTACATGTGCGTAATAAAAAATATAATTAATCGATTATTTTTTCCGATTAATCGAACATATTTTATAAAAAACAGCAACAGCCCTATTGTACTCCTTAAAAAATAAAATAAACAAAGCTATTGGTCCAGATTAATTGCCTGCAAGGTTATTAAAAGAACTAATCAATGAACTATCCCAAATCTTTGTGGTTCTTTTTCAAGCCTCATTAAATCAGGATAAAGTGCCCCATGAAGTGCCCCATGAAGTGCCCCATGATTGGAAATAAGCTAACGTAACTCCCCTCTTTTAAAAAGGTGATAAATCCGACGCTGGTAATTGTAGATCTGTATCACTTATTAGTATCACCTGTAAATGACTAGAACACGTGATGTAGAGTGTAGTAATTAACCACCTAGACAAACATAATGCTCTATGTCCACATCAACGCGACTTTGTGAAAACAGAATATTTGAAACCCAATAAATTGGTTTAATAAGACGATGTGTCATAAGACTAAGACAATAAAAATAAAACAGACACAATATCAATAGACTTCTCACAAGAATTTGACTAATTTCCCCACTTTAGTTTACTGAAAGAAATTTAACTACTTTGGAATCTCAGGTCCCATACATCATTGGATCAAAGACTTCCTTTTGGTAGAGAGCGAACTGTAATACATATTGGATGAAAATCAGCACCAATAACTGTTTACCGAGAAGCTCCACAATGAACTGTGTTAAGTCCCCTACTCTTTTTATCTATAAATAATTTACCCCAAATCATCTTTACAGGGGAAAAAGTTAGGTTATTTCTAATTATTGTATAATCTATAGAACAATTAAATCAAAACGAGATAGACAAATCTTCAAGAACAAGTGGTACCAGGGCTGACAATACGACTGTCGAGGTGGGGTGGGGTGTATTCGCTAACATGCCCAGGCCAAGTCGATCAGATCAGTCGTGGAGTTTGAGTCGCAAACACCAGAGTATAGTGACTCAAATGCGAACAGGGCACTGCCCAGCTAACACATATTTCAACAGGATTCAAACTGCCGTCATTGCAGCCTAGTTTCTGAAACATTACTACACCTGTTACCTTCGTGTCCCGTGCCAGGAAGTTAAGGGAGGCAAAAGAGTTCCATGTGAAGACAGTGTTGTAAGGCACTGCTCAGCAGATGAAGCAGGTTGCCCAGGTATTAGCCAAGGCCTTAACAGACTTAAGTCTGAGGCCAAAAGAATATGTAGAAGAAGCAAAATCTCACAAAAAGACTTAGATGAATTATTAAAATGGGAAACTAACTGGAGTATGTCTTTCAACCCAGATAAATTTCAACTGTTAAGAGTAGCAAAGAAAAAGAAATAACTATTCCAAACTAAAGATGCAGAATATTTAGGAGTCATAATAAATGAGAAACTATCATGGAATCCCGATGTCAATGAATTTATTAAAAAATCGAACTAAATCTTAAGATTTATAAAAAGGAACTTTTACAGGAGTAATAAGAATATAAACTAAAATGCTACTTTACTTTAGTGAAACCTATACTAGAATATGCATCTTCTGTATGGGACCCATCCACCAAAGAAAACATTGATAAACTTGAAAAAAAAAAAGTTATTAAGATGTAATCATATAAAAATAGAGTCATTAAAGACGTAATAATATTTATCTAGCAATGTAGTGTTGTAAACACAGAGTCATGAGAGTATAGAAGTTGTTTCAGTCAGTTTCTGTGCCCTGTAAATAACTAGTGCTTAGCGAGTCTGAATGACCTGTCCGTGTGCACTATCGGTGTATCCTATATATGTATCATATATGTGTCCAGTCTATGTGTCATATCTGTGTGTCCTGTCTATGTGTCATATCTGTGTGTCCTTCTATGTGTCATATCTGTGTGTCAGAAGTGTCTTGTCTATGTGTCCTGTTTGTCTCGTCTGTGTCATGTGTTGGCCACATTACCTCCAAGACCTGCCGTGACACATGCTATTTGATGTGTCGTGTCAACGTGCCGACTTCTGACACTACACAACACTTGAACTTTTTCCAGGACCAGGCACGCCAGGGTCACGGTCATCATCAACAGACTTAACACCATGCCACATCGTACCAGTATTATGTAACCTAATGCGTCATTTCAACACAGTGGAGGGAAAAAAGATGTATTATACATATGAATGTTTATATTATTTGTTAGCACAGCATAGAATGAACTTGAGTAGACTTACAGTGCTCAGAGTATAGAAAGAGCTCAGAGCATAGAAAGAGCTCAGAGTATAGAAAGAGCTCAGAGTATAGAAAGAGCTCAGAGTATAAAAGGAGCTTAGAGTATAGAAAGAGATCAGAGTATAGAAAGTGCTCAGAGTATAGAAAGAGCTCAGAGTATAGAAAGAGATCAGAATATAGAAAGAGCTCAAAGTACAGAAAGAGCTCAGAGTATAGAAAGAACTCAGATAATAGAAAGAGCTCAGAGTATAGAAAGAGCTCAGAGTATAGAAAGAGCTCATGGTATAGAAAGAGCTCAGGGTATAGAAAGAGCTCAGTGTATAGAAAGAGCTCAGGTTTTAGATAGAGCTCAGAGTATAGAAAGAGCTCAGAGTATAGAAAGAGCTCAGAGTATAGAAAGAGCTCAGAGTATAGAAAGAGCTCAGTGTATAGAAAGAGATCAGGTTATAGAAAGAGCTCAAGACTATAGAAAGAGCTCAGAGTATAGAAAGAGCTCAGAGTATAGAAAAAGCTCAGAGTATAGAAAGAGCTCAGAGTATAGAAAGAGCTCAGTGTATAGAAAGAGCTCAGAGTATAGAAAGAGCTCAAGACTATAGAAAAAGCTCAGAGTATAGAAAGAGCTCAAGACTATAGAAAGAGCTCAGAGTATAGAAAGAACTCAGAGTATAGAAATATCATGAAGGTGGTAGGGAGTAATGTAGCCAATCATGTTATCAAAGTTAAAAATTGGAGGCGTCCATAAAGTACGTCACTCTCCAGAGGGGGAGGGTTGTTAAAAAAAGTGTGATAGTTTGTGACAAGCGGAAGGGGTTGTGATTGTCCGGTCATGTGTGACGTCACGGTGTGTTATATTAAAATTTAAGTATTTTGTTATTACAATTTCTTTTCGAAATTGTGACGTACTTTTGAGGCGGTGGGGGGGGGGGNGGGGGAGCTAAAATTGTCAAAAATAGTTTGACGTACTTTATGGACGGCCCCTTTTCAAAACATTTGTTTTTTAAAAATATTGTAGCCTTGTTTACGGTCAAAATGTGTAACGAAAATAAAATATTGTACTTCAGGTACAAATGGTGGGCAATGAAATCAAGATGTTAGACGTGACTTTGGAAATGTTCAAAATACAGAGCTTGGTGTTCTCTGTAGATTTAGGTCCTCTTTAAAATAAATACAGAGTTCAATATTGAAATAAATAATAATATAGCTATAATAATATTATTATTAATACCAATACAACAATAATTATTACTTTTATTATAATAATAATTATAGTAATAATAATAATAATAATTTATTTTTTCATATTATTGTAATTATCATCATCAAAATCACCAAGAACCGACGGTGGCGGAATGAAAGCTCATGTAACACAAAAAATTCAAAGTGCGATAACCTACTGTTGAACTCTGTGACGTAGTGCACGCAAACGTCGTCATCACACCTGACCCACAGTCCGTACACGTAGCCTATCTCCCAGCGCCATTCATGTGACGTCACGCCCAGCCACAAGATGACGTAGCCGATGACCAGGAGCAGACATGACACCTTGGACGTCTGGTCAGTCTTGACCATCATGACGTCTTGAAACGGAAATAAAGTCCACCATCTGAGTGCTCTATTAGTATAAATAGTCCCAGTGTCGATAGCTTCAGATGTCGCTTAAAACTCCATCACATAGAGCAGTAAGAGATTCTAGCGATGAAAACAAAAACCTATGAGAGACTGTTTGCTGTCTGCCGGCTGATTCATCCAATAAAAAAAACTACTGCTGTATTCTGGGAAGGATTTTGTTTCGTTGATATATACCCGTGACATTTGGCGCCAAATTAAATGCCGCTGATAATCTATCCTAGCCGAGAGTGTGGTGAGGGGTTTGGTAGTAAGGGTGAAGCGTGGATGGAGAGACTCGTACAATGAAATTTGAACTTACTTTGAAACACTGGTGCATGTTTCTGTTTTATAACGAGCTGTAGGGAACAATAGTTTTGTAGAGTTCAACATTCTCTAGTTGACTAAAGTAGAATTTACTTCTGTGTATTCTAGCATAACGGACGTTGGTTGCAGTGCCACTCACTTTCACAGCCATGAGGTAGTTATGGTAAACAGGCCAATTTGTCCCAGGAACGCATTAATTTGAGCAATTAAATCCTTGTGCTGCGAGTAGGTCGGCCTGGCCGGTACTGCTTCTATTTGTTCTATGATTTAATTAACTGCTGTTTTTTTATTATTTTTTTTATTAATAATATTATTATTTGTATTGTTTTTAAATTTAGGAATTCTCACACAAAAGCAGTCCATGTAGGCAAAGCTTTTTTTCAGTCTCTCTCTATCTTCTTCCATATTAAAGCTGGATAGTGAAGATTAGTTTTATGTAAGTCAGCCCAAGAATTCAAGATGGTGGTTGGTATTTGGGAACTACTAGACACATTATTATAGTCTGTACTTTTCAAGCCTGTGTTATATTTGGTCCATTGCATTACTTGATGAGGCAATATTTCTATTGTTTACTCTCAATGCGTGCGTTTTGAGTTTCAAGATTAATTTCAAGACGACCAGCCAAGCTGTTAACACACAATGCCTCTAGGCATGACGTCATTTTTATTGGATACTAGTTCAAAAGCCTGCTGAAGCTGGCAGAACGAAATCCCACAGAAGGGATAACAGAGATATTACCAAATACTGCAATAGAAAAAACACGTGGCCTTTGCCTTTATTGCCATGAAAAGATTACGATAAGAACAGAAATAACAAAGAAATGTATGAAATACTGTAATAGAAAATAACATTTGGAATATATTGCCATGAAGACAATACGATATGAAAATAAATAACAAAGAGATGTACGAAATACTGAAATAGAAAAGAACTTTTATCTTTTATTGCCATGAACACAATACGATATGAACAGTTAAATATGAAAGATTTCCTTGTACACCACATTTTTAGTGTAGCAGGTGGAGCTGTCGTGGAGCAGTTTCCCTTGTTTAGGACCATCTGCCACATGGACCTTGACATCTGCTGAGATGCGTACACGGGAGAAAGCAATGTATAACTGCCCTTGGCTAAACACAGGTTGTGGTAGGTAGATACCGACATTATCCAGTGTCTGGCCCTGCGATTTGTTTAAGGTCATTGCGAAAGCTAACTTCACAGGGAATTGCCTTCTCCGTAGAACGAAAGGCAAGTTGTGGTTGTCGGGGCAATGTCCACGCTTGGAATGAATAGAGTGCGACCTTTGTCACTTCCGGACAGAAGTTCAGCGATGATGAGGTTGGGTTTGAGGTCCCTAACCACCAATCTGGTGCCGTTGCATAGACCTCGTTTGGTGTTCAAATTGCGAAGAAGAATTATAATTGCTCCGCCTTTTAATGTTAAATGATGAAGCGGCATTCCCGAAGGTGCCAATTGATGTAGAAATTCAACGGGATAATTGTTTTCATCATCTGGCGTGCAGTCGTCGATGGAGTCGGAACTTAAGTATGTCCTGGGTTCTCCTTCAAGTAGATACAGAACCTGACTATTGATATGGTCCACATCGGCATTTGTAGGGCAGAGAATTGACTTATTTACACATTATTTTGCAGTATATTATGATGTCCCGTTCAAGAGGAGGTTCTCCATCCGCATTTTGGAAGACGAAAGCCTCTTCATTGGACCGTTCAGCATCGTAACGCCTTTGGTCATCGTTTCTATCATGAATGATGGCCAGTGACACAATTGTAGGTAGTGTATTCCGTAAAGCTGCTTCCGCCAGACATTCTTGTTCCACTTCACACGGTATTTTGCATGCATCTGCAAATGGATTGTTGTCGGTCATGAATGAGCTCAGGAGTGCCATGAGATCGCGGTTGCGTGTAGAGTTAGGTCGCATTCGCATCCTTTGTTCTGAAGCTTCATCAAGTTCAAGGATATACAGCTGAGCAAATTGAGGACGATCATCATTGTCAGGATGCAGAGCCCCAGATCTGTGGTAAATCTGTCCGTGGATGCGAAAGAAATAAGGCCCGTATACGGGAGGAGGAGCGAATTTAGCACCCATTTACGCAAAGGCTAAGGCGCTATTAATAGACCTGATGTTGTCCATGAAGTTTAGGGAGTGCTCGTGTTCCCCCGTCATGAGCGTCCTCAGTAAAGGGGATATGCGGATGTAATCTAGCGTCACTTTTCCTTTCTGGCAGCAGGTGGTAAATAATTTGTCCGCAGGATGTTCGCCAGGAAAATGTTTGCACAGCAATTGTAAATTGCCACAAAAATGTTGCTGGACGTTGTCATTCATGAAGTCACTTCCGGTGGCTCCATCCAGATGAGGTGCAGGTACTTCCCGGAGTGTAGCTGACCGACGTCGTTTATTAGTGGCTGCTACTTCCCATCTACGGGACCGTTGTTCGTCGGTTTCACTTGCTCTTCGAATGCGATCTTGTTGGTCTCGCGTTTCTCGTCGCCGGGATGCCTCCTCGTGTGTTTCTGTTCTTCTTCGATTCCTGTTATGTTCGTTTCCTCGACGTTTTCTATCGGCAATTTCGGATTCATCGAATGTTCTTTTTTCGAGGCATAGTTGTGTCGTGGCAACACGCGAAGGTTTGTAAATTTGTGGAGTTGAAGAAGAAATAATAAAGCAATGCAAACGTAACATTGACGAATGGGTACAGGCGTAGGAGAACGGTGTCATACCTTGAATGCAGCGCGGCAATGCAGTTGGCAGTGGGTCAAGAACCGGAGACCGACACACCGACATCAACCGGTTGGTGGTGACTTACATCATGAGTTATAACGGAGACAAACACGCATAGGCTGGTGGCCGATGTTAGACTCAACAGAAAAGTGTGTTTGTGTGTACACAAATGCTGACGTCACAGGTTCGTGCGTTGTTTCGGTAATTGACGTTCTGAGCTAAAACAATGACGTCATATAATTTTTTTTTTACGGCGAACATTTTTAATTTATTTATACTAATTTTGCGCGCCTTTTTTGCGCGCCTTTCAAGCACCTTTTCGCGCGCCTTTGGACGGGGAGACACACGCATACTTAGGGCGATTATGTATTAGATGTGACTTGAGTGGGAAGAGATCAGCAACATTCCTCTACACTCTAACCTTTCTGAAGATGGTTTCAATAGGGGCTACGAGTTCGGGGTTATGTAGAGAGAAGCTTGGAGAGTCTCCCTCCCTCTCTTTCTTTATAAGATTACAAAAAAAATTATATAAATAACATAATAGAAATAGATCTACTTGTAATGATTTCAAACAAGATTTACACACCAATCTTGAAGAATGTTTTTATTACTGCACTGAAGGCAAAAAATTTTAATGTTTATAATGAAGTGTAATTTATATAGATACGATTTCTGTGACTTAAGCAAAACTAAAATGTGTGTTTAAGTTAAGTCTTGATGTTTATAATGAAATGTACAAGTCTAATAGCCTATAGAATATTTATCACGAAGATTTCTAATAAAAGATTAATAGAAAATGAAGCCTCTTTAAAAACTTAAACACTTTTTAAAAAAAATAAATGAATGATTCTCGTTTTTATCAGTGGCGTATCTATGGAAGGGGTACAAAATTCGAAAGTCCCCCCAGGCCCCCACTTTATTAAGGAGGCATCTTGCTAAAAGGAGCTTATTTAACAATCATTACGAGGTAGATGTGTCACTAAACTAAACACATATTCTTTGGACCTGAGATCTAATCTCTTAAGGCCTTGGCTATTACTTGGGCAATCTGCTCCATCTGTTGGGCAGTGCCATACAACATTTCTGAACGTAGGACCCCCATCCCCCCTAACCTCCCCGGCTATGTCAGCGCGGGACATGACGTCAACAAGTGTGTGATCGTCTCAGAGGCTTGGCTGCAATGGCGGCAGTTGGGGTCCCTGTTGTAATCCAGCCTGTTAAAATAAGATTTGGTTGGGCAATGCTCGGTGCACATTTGGGTCACCAAACTTTGTTCCCTTCGTTTTAGACCCCACCACTGGTCTGATCTGCTCGGTCTGGGCATGCTAGCGAATACCCCTCTGGCTGTCGCTCCATCTTCCCACTCCTGATACCACTTTTCCCCGAAGTGGTCCATTAGCCACTAAGACGTGTGATTTGGGAAACACGCCCCACTGACAAAGAAGGTGGTTTTGTTAACACCAAAAAAGAGAATGCTCAAATTGGTTTCAGAAAATACAGAACAGGGGTGCCACAAAAGTAGGGTGCCATAAAAGTAGAGTGTCACAATAGAAGTGTGCAACAAAAGTAGGTTGCCACAAAAGTAAAGGGCTAAAAACTGGGGTGCCACAAAAGTAGTATGGCACAAATGTAGGCTGGCACAAATGTAGGGTGGCACAAATGTAGGCTGGCACAAATGTAGGCTGGCACAAATGTAGGGTGTCATAAATGTAGGCTGACACAAATGTAGGCTGACACAAATGTAGGCTGACACAAATGTAGGCTGACACAAATGTAGGCTGACACAAATGTAGGCTGGCACAAATGTAGGCTGACACAAATGTAGGCTGACACAAATGTAGGCTGACACAAATGTAGGCTGACACAAATGTAGGCTGGCACAAATGTAGGATGGCACAAATGTAGGCTGACACAAATGTAGGCTGACACAAATGTAGGCTGACATAAATGTTGGATGGCACAAATGTAGGCTGGCACAAATGTAGGCAGGCACAAATGTAGGCTGGCACAAATGTAGGATGGCACAAATGTAGGCTGACACAAATGTAGGCTGACACAAATGTAGGCTGACACAAATGTAGGCTGGCACAAATGTAGGGTGCCAAAGAACCGTAGTGTCACTGCCCCGTGGCAACTAAAACAGACTCCAGGCAGAGCTGCGTGCCTTTTAGAATAGGATGACAGGAAAGCAAGGTGCCAATAAAGCAGGGCGTCATCAGAGTAGTATGTCATTTGGAGTAATGTGTCATCAGAGTAGTATTCATTTGGAGTAATGTGTCATCAGAGTATTATGTCATTTGGAGTAATGTGTCATCAGAGTAGTATGTCATTTGGAGCAATGTGACATCAGAGCAGTGTGTCATTTGGAGTAATGTGTCATCAGAGCAGTATGTCATTTGGAGCAATGTGTCATCAGAGCAGTATGTCATTTGGAGTAATGTGTCATCAGAGCAGTATGTCATTTGGAGCAATGTGTCATCAGAGCAGTATGTCATTTTGGAGCAATGTGTCATCAGAGCAGTATGTCATTTGGAGCAATGTGACATCAGAGTAGTGTGTCATTTGGAGTAATGTGTCATCAGATCAGTATGTCATTTGGAGCAATGTGTCATCAGAGCAGTATGTCATTTGGAGTAATGTGTCATCAGAGCAGTATGTCATTTGGAGTAATGTGTCATCAGAGCAGTATGTCATTTAGAACAATGTGACATCAGAGCAGTATGTCATTTGGAGCAATGTGACATCAGAGCAGTATGTCATTTGGAGTAATGTGTCATCAGAACAGTATGTGATTTGGAGTAATGTCTCATCAGACTACACTGTAATTTTCATGAGTTGACTTCCCGAGTTAGACCACAAGTGACGCCCCTGTCCGTCATGGCTTCACATTATAGTTAGACTAATCACAACTGTAGTTCACACTATTTCAGCAATAACACTCACGGGAAATAATTTACAGAAGGTTAGGGTCTCCGCTTTAAACGTTTGCTTCCCTTTAATTTAATAAAATTCATCTTCTACCAATTCTAGTGTTAAAGAGAGACAATAGTCAGGGGAGAGAAAGGTTCGCCTTGATCTCATCACTTTGATCCTAATCTTTAATCAAATGCCACTCGGGTTCAAGTCCCCAAATATCAACTTTCCCGCTTTTTGGGAAAATTTCAGCGTGTCGTAACGATAATATTCCAACATCAATTTGTTCTACACTTTATACCAAAAACCATTGTCATTGATACATGTGATAATAATGGAGCGTGTTACAGTCCCCTGCCCTCCCACCAACTCACTTCCGACTTGTTTTGTAATAGCTCTATTGATTACATTAGGTGGAGAGAGCAAAATAAAAATATTGTAAAATTTGATGCATCAGATAACGATTGATTTCCTTTCACTTCTCGTAACCTTATAATTAGATTCTAAAGTCACCTGTGACCTCTCTGACCAGCCAGTTCGGAAGATTCTGTCTGAAATAGGTTCCATTTCGTCCAAATTAGGTTATAGTATATTTTTCAATTTCTCCTCTTTGGCTCAAATTTTCTTCGTTGTCTCCCCTTTGTTCGTTGTCCCCCCCCCCCCTTTTCGTTCTTGCCTCAACTTTTTGCCCTTGGTTTTTTAACGACACATCCCGCTGAAACGTTCGGCATTCACTCGTAGCAACACGAAACTAAACTACCTCAATAACAAGTTAATAAATATCTTTTTTAAAGGAATTGTGTTGAAAAACATTTTAAGCAATTGGCTGTTAATCATAACAATAAATTTTTTATTATCTTTAAATGATTAGTTATTAGTCATGACGATAGTTAAACCTTTTATTTCTCACTGACAGGCACTGTATTGTTTAAATGCTCTATGATACTGTTATTAACAGCATCAATTAAGACCGATGGAAGTTTGTAACTAGGATGGAAGTACTGAAAATATAGACATTGAAATGAAAGCAAATGTTCCTTTTAAACCTATAGATGCATGTTTATTAATTGCATTGATGAAATTAAAAGAACAGATATTCTTGATTTAATTTCTAGAGAAATTTAAAAAATGTATTACAAAATGAATTATTTCCCTTAATTCCTTTTATAAAATACACTTTTTCAGCATAGATTTTATGACAAAAGATTTAACGCAACAAGACTAAAAATGCTAACAAGTCAGGTGTGAGTCAGCAGTAACTCCTTGAGTTACACAACAAGTTCACCTCACCGAGTGGCATGTGCCCGTCATTGCCTCACATTGTAGTTAGTTAAATCACAACTGGTAGTTTATACGTTGGGCAGTGATACTCACTGGAAATAAATCACAAAAGTTTAGGATCTCGGCTTTAAACGGTTGCTTCCCTTTAATATAGTTATATTCATAGTTTTCCCAGTGGCGTGACTAGGGAGTGCGGTGCGGGTGGGCCGCCCCGGGTGACACCATCGCAAGGGGTGACACCCAAATGTAAAATTCTATATGTTCCCGTTATTTGGCATTGGAAGACTCGGAGGAATTCTATGGGGTAAGTCGTGAGCGGGTGACACCATGAGCTACCGCTCCGGGTGACACCATGAGCTACCGCCCCGGGTGACACCATGAGCTACC
>MUZC01004758.1:514363-532677 GCA_002072015.1 Radix auricularia | reverse complement strand
CACCCACCCCCGACCCCCGTGCATACGGTTTACTATTTATATATTCGAGTCTTTGTTTGAACAATACATTTCTGTTTCACGTTTAAATCTTTATCTCAACGACTGGTATTATGCGTGGCACATCTTAACACAAAAAGATCCATAGCATCCGAAATCTCTGATTAATTTTTCATCCATGCAGCGCTAATGGAAAAAAAATGATTTTTTTTAAAAATATATATTAACAGAAACATACCCCATTTTATAAATATAATAATGTGATATTTTATTTCATTTTGCACAATCTTTGAATATTAATCAATTATCTTTAAAGCTTTATTGTTATTATACAGAACAGTTTTTAAAAGCAATCAAACATTTAATTCCTTGTTGAATCTGTCTAATCTCCTATTAAGATGGCGCTCAGTGACATGTCATTCTACATAATTTTTTACTCCAACATCTTTTTACGCTATTTTCAACGCACAGCTACAAGAAGATTAAGAGTTGAGTCCGCACAATCCCTCAAGAAACACTAAACAAAGAACACTAACTCTCTCCAAGTAAGAACAAGTTTTCCCATTACCAGCCCCGGGACGTGTTTAATCAATAAATGGAAATGAGGTGTTCCCACTCCAACAAGTGACTGAACTGCCTGGTCATCTGGAATCTACTCAACCATACAAGCTGTAAACCTGTTTGGAAGTTTCGCTCTCAACTCCACACAATTGAAACCGTTTGTTGGTAGAGGTGAACAAAACTGTCACCAACAGAGCCAAACCATCGGAGTGCCATCAAGTGCTATGAGACCACACTGTAGTTTTACCCCAATGTTATGGAGATGACGTCCCTTTCTGGGTGAAAGTAAGGAAATGGAGAAGTTTTGGACAATCAATTTGTATTTGTTGTTTTTGGGGTTGATGGCGATGTGTTGTTTGTGATTTGAGCAGCAGACATCTCTCAGGAAGTGTTGGACAGGGGCCGCTACAAGCTGATGGCAGGAACCTGTTACTTTCTTGGTTTAGGTTGTCTTCTCTTAGGTAAGTACAACTGTGGGAGATAAAACAGTTATAACAGTTGGGGGAGAGATTGTTTTGACTATACAGGGTTAAGGAAAAGGGGCGTGATGTCGTGACACCCCAAGGATGGGCTGCCAATACTTACATGAATTTCATGTGGCGAGATGTTAATGATACTTTTAAAACATTACAGGTAGGGGGTCAGCCAATGTACATGTGTGTCTGTGTGTCTTTGTCTGTGTGTGTGTGTGTGTGTGTGTGTGAGTGTGTGTGTGTTTGTGTGTGTGTGTGCGTGTGTTTTAAGGCACTTGAGAAGCTAATGAAAATCTGAACAAATTAAGTAGCAACTGTTATGCATTTAACAATTATAATATGAATATCGTGGGACTCTAAAACTTACAATGGTTCTGAGGAACAACGGATTCTATCTAGTAAATTCAGTGGAAGTGGTTGATATTACTGTAAGATAATTCAAACTCGGTTTATAGAGGCTTTTTACAGTGTTAGCAAATAGTTGAATGTTATATCAAAGAAATTTTTTTTTACTTAGGCATTTATTTTACATTGTATATTGTTAAATGCAGAACACGTGACAGCTTAATGTTTAACCAGTTATTTTACAATTGGAATATCTTCTAGGGATAAAATAAAATATACCGCCATACCCAACACCTACTTCAGTTTTCAGGGGCGTAGATTGACTCACAATAAAATTATGATTTTTCAGCACCTTTTTTTTTCTTTTTTTTTTCACGCCCCTTTTACCATATTTTATTACCACCCTTGTTAATGACAATTTTCGACTCTTTTTTAACGATACATTTTTCTGGCTTGCATTAATATTAATTTTTCAAATATGAAGGGATAATGCTTATCTCAGTGTATCCCACACAAGTATTTATGAACTTAACAGTTTTGTTTTTGTTCCCGCTGACATGGTAAAACCTCACGCCCTCCAATATTCCCTTATATTTTATAAACATTTTTTCTGGTAATGAATTCCTGGACATGACACTGCAGCCAAATTTATTGTATTTACCTACTGCTATTAGTTCTTGTTTTTGTTTGTTCCTTGACGATCACTTTTTGCCTTCAAGTTCTTTGTTTTGTGGCGTCCTGTCAGACTCACGCATACCCTGATTATATAACACAATTTGGTGGCAGCCTGTTGCCTACAAGTTGTTGTTTTGTGGCGTCCTGTCAGACACACGCATACTCTGATTATATAACACAATTTGGTGGCAGCCTGTTGTGGTCCATTGAGAATCTTGAGCCAGGCCCTGTCACCCGCGACCTTCAGGTGGATGAGAAATTCGAGTTATGGGACGTCCGTCCTGGGAGCCAACTGGACGGTGTCATCTCTGACGTCATGTGTGATGTCATGCAGGGCCAAGTATCCGTCATGTTACAGCGTGATCCACTTTAACGGGACAAGCACCTGCACACCAGGTAAGAAGGGGATTTCAAACTTCTAAGAACATGGACAATGTTGGAAGTGTATTCTATCACATAAAGAAAAATTGATACAACAGACATTCTGTAATGATGACATTGATTGCAGCAAATACAACTAAAATTTATCACTAAAAATACGACTAAAATTGGCTACTAAAAATACGACTAAAATTAATTACTGAAATTATACAACTGATATGAATTGTTGTATTATTTGGATAAACTCATGAAGTGATGTATGATATACTCTTGTATTGGTGTAATTCATTATATTTACAACAGGCTCCTTATTGTTGTGATTCCGTATAATTTACAAAATACACTTGTAAAGATATAAATGGTTATTGACAATATACTTTTGTATTGATGAAAATTTACAATATTTACAAAGTAATCTTGAGCTTATGTAAATGATTATTGATTTTGTTCTTCTCTATTGATGTTATCGATCGCTAAAAATCTATTAATGTATTCATGCATCGATTTTAATCATAATTTAATTATTCTATGACTTGTTTCGGCGTACAAAAACGTAAACCAGAAATCTTCTGTTTGACAGGAAGCCAGATTTCCTACGGTGTCCCAGTCCCTGGTCCGACTGCTGGCTCCAGGTTTTACTACACAGACTTCTGTAACACAACTTTAGGTTTTCAATTGTTTATTTACAAGTCTGTGGTCGAATGTCTGTATGTGACCAAGACATCGGCAACCTTCACTACAGCCAGAGCTGCGTGTGCTGGTATGTGTCTTATAGGTCAAACAAACCAGTAGACATTAACCATAAGGTCATAGGTCATACAAAAAACTTAGTCATTTATCATAAGGTCATAGTCATACAAAACACTTAGTCATTTATCATAAGGTCATAGTCATACAAAACACTTAGTCATTTATCATAAGGTCATAGTCAAACAAAACACTTAGTCATTTATCATAAGGTCATAGTCAAATCAGTATTTACTAAACATGCATAAGGTCATGGACCAAACGTCATTGACCAGTGTATATGATCATCGGACATATCATTGTAAATAGGTATTATTCTGACATCCGGATATGTAGGATGATCATGTGACTGAAAATCCTGCATGTGGAAGAAAATCAGCAGGCCCGAGCCTGCGCTCTTCAAGGGGCTTCCAGAAAAACCCCTCAGCTCTCTGGCCCCCTAAGGGACGTAAAAGCTGAGAAGCCCCCCCCCCCCGGGAGCGGTCGCTGTTACAAGCGGCCGCCTGGGCGTCCAGGAAACTAGGTCGAAAACGCCTCCCACTAAGTGAGCCTCCCGAGGGAGAGGTGGAATTCCCTACTACGACTCGCTATCAACATAGTATCACTTTGGCGCCACCCCGGCAAAGCTTACAAGTCTCAATGGCTAGGATCGCCGCAGAGCGGGGGATCATCACTGCCCTACCTAGGGTCCGGAAATATTCCGGTAATTTGATGTTGCGAATTTTTAACAGGCTTTTTGTGTGGAAGTCATTCGACAATTAACATGCAATAGGAAACAGCAGAAAGACCTGCATGCGTAATCGCCGTTAATAATATCCTTTGTTCCTTCGCCGGCAAAGAAAGAACAAACGAGAACTTACGGAAAGTAGACACCACACCACACGTTGCCAGTCATATGAGAAGTTTGATGTTCAAGATATCAGAAACCAAAGGGTGGACGTTATCTTAAAATGTTGTACAATTAATCTTGTTATAGGAGTAGTCTCCCCTGAAGCGACATGTTTTTTTGTTGAGTACAATATCTTTATTTACTTTTTGTATATATCTTATTTTTATCTATTAAACCATAGAATCACCTTCAAATTCCACATATCGCTCGTACCTCATATTTTGCAGACGCTCCTTCTTTACAGGAGATTGTTGCATCTCACACTTATTCATGCGTCCATGCTTAGTTTTGCATTTCTATAAGAGTTTTTAATGCTGATAGCCAGTAAGGTTTCCTGGTTGGATCAGACAACCCGGTCAGTCTGAGTTATGTGCCCTGAAAGGCTCATGGTCTTGTTAGCCTTGTAGTTGACACTTCGCCTGGTTTATGGTGAGCTACAAACTACAAGATTGTCACAGTACTGAACAAGCCCCTAACTGAGTTTAGTTAAAAGTAATACATGACACTCTCTTAGGGCCGGATCATTGTTTTAAATGGCAAACCTGATCAAGCGGAAACCGCCTTAAAGACAATTGTTCACAGTTGTTGGAAGTGACCTGTCCGAATACCTGACTAGCCTCATAGAACGTTTGTTCAACAGATGCTCGATAGTCTCCTCAAAGTAGCCACATATACGACAGCCGTAGTCCCTTGTCGTGTCAAACCCATGCATGTAGTTTCGCGTGGGATGTTCAGTCCTCATATGGATGATAATCGTCTGCTCGCTACGCTTTAGTTTCCATCAGGGATCATGATACAAAATGGTTTCTTTGATTCGACTTTTGTGCTTCTCATCAAATATTATTCCTGGTACGGCACGGACAGGACAAAATTTAGTAAGTCAGTTCAAGGAAATGATTTTCACATTCTAGAGTTAGTAACTGACGACAAATAATTAAGAACTTGATTGTTTTTTTCCCCAGCTAAAAACGCCCGCTTGATGCAGGCCAAAACTCAGGACAAGTTTGATCTGTTCCTGAACATCGCTAAAAACACGATCAGAACCTTCACATACCTCGGCCTGACTGACATCATCACAGAGGACAATTGGATGTGGGAGGATGGCGAGCCGCTCAATGACACGTGGAAGAGCACAATTTTCTTGCCAGGTTGGTGCAGACAATTGATTCATACACAGATTGCCGGTGATGAGGCTGATGGAGATAGTAACTATATAAACAGGTAGTTTATGAGATCTTATATCACTACAAGCTACAAGACGGATAATGTATGTGATTTTATTTCAGTACAAGCCATAGGGTAAGTATTGTGTGTGATTTTATCAATAAAAGCTCTGCAGGCCGGTAATTTATATGATTTTATCAATACAAGCTGTGCAGACAGGTAATTTATATGATTTTATATATTATCATGTCATAAAATATTTGTTCACATGAATGAGAGACATTTTAAAACCGCGTTGAATTTAAATTAATAAAACTAATAAAACGTTTGGCATTGGCAATATTCGAAGAACACATTTCAGGTGACATTGATTTCAAAACTCTTGATTTCATCTATAAAGAATTCACCAGAGATTAGGACAAGCACAAGACGCGAGCAAATAACCATGACAAATGGCCCTCGCTAGGGCCGAACAATCACGTTTATGGTTGGCTAGTGAGGCGTGAGGGTGGTGCAGGATGAGGGGGGCAGGTAACTGCAGTGCGCATTTCTCGAGACCAACAATGCGTCGGCGGCTTCTCCCCCTGACGTTCACGCTCGTTGTCTACATTTCTTCGTGTTGCCGTTTTTCTCCGTTCCTACCCCGTACTTTGCACTAGCTATGAGCAATTCTGCGGCGTATGCTACGTCGCGAGTCGTATCTAGTGTTGAATATTTCCCGAATAAGTTCACGTAGATGCCATTGATTATTGCAGGTGACGGTACAAACAATCCCATTGAAGACTGCGCAGTGACAGCCAACTACAGCAAATTCAAGTGGGTTTACGACGGAAAATGTGAGCTGTCTTCTCCTGCCCATTACTTTATATGTGAACTCATCATCTAACACACCAGAGATACGTCCATCACTACAGCATCAGTTTGGGGGGGGGGGGGTGGAGGAAGAGAAGAAGAAGAAGCTGAAAGGGAGCTAATTATGTAATTTTCTAGATCCTGAGTTGTCAGTGAAATAGTTTCCCTTTCTTCTCAGCATCTTATTTTTTGAGACATGTAAGAATTCAAGTCAGTGATCTTCACACTAGTCGACGTGCCTGGTTTAAATAATGTAGACTACTACAAACAATGCCAATAAAAAATGATTTTTAAATTAAAAAAATTTGATTGGTGATTTCACTTCCTAAACAATTCTTTTGAGCAACTGTGTTTTTTTAGGGCGATTGGATAGAAAAATATTTAAATTGAGTGAAAATGGTTCATCAAGTCTAGATGACAAAATGGTTCATCAAGTCTAGATGACAAAATGGTTCATCAAGTCTAGATGACAAAGTGGTTCATCAAATCTAAATGACAAAATGGTTCATCAAATCTAAATGACAAAATGGTTCATCAAGTCTAGGTGACAAAATGGCTCATCAAGTCTAGGTGACAAAATGGTTCATCAAATCTAAATGACAAAATGGTTCATCAAATCTAAATGACAAAATGGTTCATCAAGTCTAAATGACAAAATGGTTCATCAAGTCTAAATGACAAAATGGTTCATCAAATCTAAATGACAAAATGGTTCATCAAGTCTAGATAACAAAATGGTTCATCAAGTCTAGATAACAAAATGGTTCATCAAGTCTAGATGACAAAATGGTTCATCAAGTCTAGGTGAGAAAATGGTTCATCAAGTCTAGGTGACAAAATGGCTCATAAAGTCTAAGTGACAAAATGGTTCATCAAGTCTAAATGACAAAATGGCTCATCAAGTCTAGGTGACAAAATGGTTAATCAAGTCTAGGTGACAAAATGGTTCATCAAGTCTAGATGACAAAATGGTTCATCAAGTCTAGATGACAAAATGGTTCAGGAAGTCTAGAAAACAAAATGGTTCATCAAATCTAAATTACAAAATGGTTCAGGAAGTCTAGAAGACAAAATGGTTCAAATCACTATAATTTATCGAAATGTGTAGGTCTCTTTAGCGTGAAGACATTGTTCGTGAAGAAAATAATTGCATTTTCTATACTTGCCGACGAGACAAATGACATTCCGGGTATTGAGTTGATGTCACTTGGTGTTAGATTTGTCAAAGAACAAATGGGAAAATAATGGTCACAAAAGAATTCCTGGGTTATATACAAATAGTCTATAGAACAGCTGAAGGTTTAGCGAACACCATCATTAAAATTCATTAGAATTTAGATTAGATATGACAAAGTTTTTTGGTTAAGCATACTGCCATGGTTCTAAAATGGGAGGTAAAGAAGGAGGAATCCAAGCAATAATTAGAAAAAAATACCCAAAAGCAGCATTTGTACATTGCAGTTCACATAAACTTGATCTTGTCGTGAACGATTTAAATAATGTTAATGCTATACGAAACTCGATGTGTACAAATACATCAATTAAAGTGTTTTCCGATAAAGTAATCGGCGAACAAAACTAAATCAAAATGTTTGTTTGCTATGTGAAACTACATGGACACATAAATATAAAAGCTGGCGTATTTTTGCTAAAAATGTCACCGAAATTTTATTTACAAAAATCAGTAATGTAATCAGTTATACTTGCAGATAAAATTCTTTTTTATGTTTGATATGTGTACACTGTCTTCAATGTAATTAAATTGCGGGGAATTTAGTTCCCTTTTACTGTAACAAATTTATGACATTTTTCTCAAATTTAGGTGTTGGGGGGCAAATGCCTCCTTTGCCCCCTTGTATACGCCCATGTATGTATACTGACTGTATGTATGTATGTATGTGTGTGTATGTGTGTATGTGTGTATGTGTGTATGTGTGTATGTGTGTATGTGTGTATGTGTGTATGTGTGTATGTGTGTATGTGTGTGTGTATGTATGTATGTATGTATGTATGTATGTATGTATGTATGTATGTATGTATGTATGTATGTATGTATGTATGTATGTATGTATTAAATGAAGAAATAACGAAATAATCTAGTGTGTAGAAGGAGCATATGTAATAGCTAAGATAATGAAGAATGATCTTTTTTTCGTTGTTAATAAGGGCTAACAATATTTCATTTCTGTTTATGAACGCTTTAATTTGGATCATATCCCTTGCAACTTTGTATTTAAAAACCTTATTTCAGAGAGCACATATTTAACGAAAGACTTAATAATTCTTGCATCACTTAGTCATGACGAGGTTTACTGGCCCTTATCCTTGCTCAAACAGGGACAAATGAACAACTCCAAAAAATGGTTTGGTCGAAATATATGCTGCAATTAAAAAATTCTGATCATTCCTTTAAAGCAAATAACCACAACTATATATCACCCAAGCTATAGCTAAAGCTGGAGTTATAAATGTATATATACATGTCAGATGTCATATGATCTACATTTGTGGTATAATTATTTTTAATCATACATAGTATACCTGATGTATTTGTAAATGGCCTCGTGGTCGAATGGCAAGCACGATCGGCTAGCGTAACGATTCTCGCGGGTTCCAGCGGTCAAGGGCGTTCCTGAGTCCACACAGCTCCTAATGGGTATCTAATACTAGTTATGGAAACAAAGGCGGCCAATGGATAATGCGAGGAACTCTCATAGCCGTGGTCTGTGAACGCTTCATCACTTGCGAGCAGACCGGCATGGTCTGTGGACGCAATAGTTTTCTGTATAGAAAGAGCCTCTGTATAGATAAGACACATGTGTGTGACTAGTTTATATCCGTGGCGTTTGAGGATGTTGATGTAACGTTTTTTTTTTTCAACCAAGATCTGAAAAGATGGAACGGGGTGACTTATCACCATAGCCGACATGTTGGAATTTTTTAAAATTCAATATAAATTCAACAAAGTTTAATATAAATTAAAAATAAAATCAACATAAATTCAACATAATTTCGAAATAAATTAAACATAAATTTAACACATATTCAAAATAATTTTCAATATAAATTCAATATAAATTCAACATAAATTAATCATAATTGCGGGTACCAGACGCGACAACCAAACCTTCCCTTTAAAGCGGATGTCAAACAAAGATTGAGCAGTTCTATGTCGAGAAATATTGAGCAGTTATCTGTCAAGAAAGATTGAGCAGTTCTATGTCAAGAAAGATTGAGCAGTTCTATGTCAAGAAAGATTGAGCAGTTTTATGTAAAGAAAGATTGAGCAGTTCTATGTCAAGAAAGATTGAGCAGTTCTATGTCAAGAAAGATTGAGCAGTTCTATGTCAAGAAAGATTGAGCAGTTCTATGCAATGAACTTCGAGTTGTAAACCTCACTACAGTGGTTTGTAAACCTCACTACAGTGGTTTGTAAACCTCACTACAGTGGTTTGTAAACCTCACTACAGTGGTTACCAAAGTAAAAACACGCCGGTCAAACAAGTCCCGAGCTTAAATTTTAACTGGCCCAGGGCGTCAGCTTAAATAACTGATTGAAGCACGTATTATTTCTGTAACGGCATTAGGCTATATTCATTTCTTAAAATCAAATTTTTGGACCTCAAAGGATGATACAAATCGATAACATTTCATGTTTACCAATTACCAATTACCACACTTTTTGTCTTAAAGACCAAACAAGGAGAACAAAGTTAGTTGTAACGGTTTGATCTGCTGTCGATGGCGTTAAATTGCCACGTAATCAATCTTTGTATTTATTACTGATGGAGCGTCTGCCACGTCTGGTGAGCACAGTTGACTAGCAAATCTTGTCTGTGACAGAGTCAGCGAAGAGGCTGGCAAAGATTTTAAACTTCACTGTATCATTCACCGACAAGTTCTTTGCGCCAAACACACCAGAAGGGCTCGTGTCAGTGATAAATGCTATAAACTCTATTCGCTCTAGAGCCCTGCTTTCTCTACCAGTTTCAGCGGTTGTTGTTTTTTATATCCAGGGAGAATATGAAGATGTTGTGTATCGCGATGGTATATGATGGCTCAGTCGGGGGACAGCACTTCAGCGCCTCTACACACTTAAATAAGAAACGGGGCTATTCATCGGGGAAAATAGGAACAAACAATAATTTCAGAACTAACTGATTCTGCTTGGCTGGCAGATTTTGGATTTTTATTTGATGGGAAAAGACTTCTAAACTTTCTTTACACAAAACTTTAAAGACGAACAGCAGTGGTAATATAATTATATTCACAAATTAAGGCCTTTGGAAATATGCTGCATTTTTTTTTTATAAATAAGGCAACTTTTTAAATGCAGCTAAACCCGACTACAGGAAATCTTGACAAGTTTTCTAGAAAGAAATTGAAATGAGCAAATGTAGAGGTAAGTTGCAGATGTCCTATCCATGGCTATATATCGGCATCTTTCCGTCTCGCAAGACGATGGTGCATCACCGGTGGTCTGGGTTGCATTTCCTCATGTGGCTGTGCAGTCCTATCTTTGAGCGACAGTCTTTACCACAACTTTTGCACACGAGTTCTGTGCTTCACAATGTTTCGGCCTTTCTCCTAGCTCTTCTGTCTGTAGCCTCCTCCATCAACGCTCATAGGCTACTATGACGCCCTCTTTTACAACCGTGCGCAACAGAGATCGGTCTTCTGCCTTACACTCACAGTCACCTATGTGTATTCTAGCATTCTATTCATTTTTTACTTTTGTTTATCGGCCACCCCGATGGATGGACGGACCAGGAGATGACGATAAAGCTAATGTAAGGGATTTAAAAATACTTTTTGTTCTGTCTCATATTTAAGGGAGTTATAGTCAAAAAAATTGTTTTTGTGGGGTTTTTTTTTAAAAATTAAATCCCTTATATGTAATGTCCACACGTAACCCCCTACCCCCTACTCTATATCAGGTTAGAATAATCAAGAAGATCGATTATTGTCACGAGTTTTGCTACTTGTATAATTATTTATATCATCATTTGATTTCCCTTAAAAGTAGGCTATTTAGAGTGAAATGATTGCGTGGTTAAGTTGTCTGGCTAAGTAAAGATTGGGCTCCTTCACTCATACACACATTTGTAATTACAGGCTAACCACAAACTAGAAGTCTGTCTTCACACGCCTTAGAACTGTTACTGATGGTAGACATACACTGCAGGAGTAAACGTTTGTTCAACTTCACCCATTTATTAACCTCAAGGTTCAAGTTTACTACCGTTCCCAGGTACCTTTTACACCTTTGATAAACGCCCGGACAGCATCGCCACTATGGGCCTTTCCCCGTGTATGACCCCCCCCCCTTTTCCCCACCAGCCACCTTACACCTTCCCCCCACGCACACAACTGCAACGTTTAGCTTGAAGCCTAGGCACGTCGCATGCACACCGTGACACTGCCTCCATGTGAAGGCCTGTCAACTAGAAGTATACTATTTTAACAAGGCTTTCTACTCTGGGAATCAAAACTAATCCGTCATTTATTTAAACGCATTTTAAACATATTTCTTTATTTCTAAATAAAGATAGTTGAAAAAGGATTCTTGAATTAACACATAAATTGAGGTACTATTTTTTCTCGCGAGCTGCGTCATGTGATGCGGCTCAATTTTGTCGCCTGTATGAGTCATCCAGTCACAGGTAAAAAAAAAACACCCGTGTATTACTCCGCACACGACCTAATTTGCAAATCAATGCCTAGGTGGAAGGAAGGAGTGGGCTTTGCAGGAGTGTACACAAATGTGCTTTCGAAACGCTTGTGTGATTGTTGTAGTGTTTTCCTTCGGACTAAAACAATCAAGTGGATTTTAACCAATTCCAAGTACTAGGTGAGATTCCTTGTTTTCGTGTGTATATATTGTATTGATCTATTAGGTAACAGAATCAAGGCCATAAAAAGTCCGTTTTTTCGATCAACCACCAAGACTAAGAGTGCTGCAGCCAACACGGTACGATACCGGTTAGATTTCCTCTATGTCCATCTCAACTCGACCAATATCCAGGCGTGACCACCCGTTTCTTTACCCTACCTGGTTATAAATTATGTTTTATCCATACGTGATATCAACGGATACACGCGAATACCAATTAGTTTATTGTAGTAGTAGTTGTAGTATAGGGCGGCATATTATTATCAATTGAATCTTTCCACTTATACTTATAGTTTCACATGATTGAAAATTAAATTGAAAATAATTAATAAATTAAAATAAATAATATATGTATTATGATTTTATGTATGATAGATAAATTTAATATAAAATGTGTTTTATTTCCCCTTTCGAATAATAATTATGATAATAATTGTAATAACTATACGTGAACGTGGTTTATTAGAAGAGTACAGTACAGGCACAGGTGAAACATTTTTGTGTTTAGCTTAAATAAGAAAAAGTTTTTTTTTTTTTAAAGAATTTGTAATAACAGCGGTTATTAGTTAAAAGTCATAAATTAACTTAACTAAGTCATAAATTAACTTAACTAAGTCATAAATTAACTTAACTAAGTCATAAATTAACTTAACTAAGTCATAAATTAACTTAACTAAGTCATAAGTTAACTTAACTAAGTCATAAATTAACTTAACTAAGTCATAAGTTATGTTAAGTGAGTCAAGATTAATTGATTTAAATAACGTTTAAACGCTTGGTATGTAGACTAATTAAACTAA
The DNA here is from genome assembly GCA_002072015.1 of Radix auricularia. Taxonomy (NCBI): domain Eukaryota; kingdom Metazoa; phylum Mollusca; class Gastropoda; family Lymnaeidae; genus Radix; species Radix auricularia. Next base: position 519,900 of record MUZC01004758.1, on the reverse strand, counting down.
AACAAATTGTCATTATTACGTAATTTAATATAAATTTCAAATTATTAATGATGTTAATATTTTGTTATAATAAGTTAAATCAATTCATTGTAATGTAATGTACTGTGATGTTTTGGGATTGTCTTAGCTTTGAAATTATTAGATCTTTACGATCAAACAAATGTCAACATTTATTAGTAATAATTAGCAACCTTAACACCCTCAAACTGCGAGCGTTATTAGGCACATGGTTTCAGATGAAAAATAAATGTTATTTTCTCTTACTCTTTGACATGCCAATTTGCCATTCACACCTGAGGACATATACTATATACATGACATTCACACCTGAGGACATAAACATGACATCCACACCTGAGGACATATACTATAATATACATGACATTCACACCTGAGGACATATACATGACATCCACACCTGAGGACATATACTATAATATACATGACATCCACACCTGATGACATATACTATAATATACATGACATTCACACCTGAGGACATATGCTATAATATACATGACATTCACACCTGAGGACATATGCTATAATATACATGACATTCACACCTGAGGACATATACATGACATCCACACCTGAGGACACATACTATAATATACATGACATCCACACCTGAGGACACATACTATAATATACATGACATCCACACCTGAGGACACATACTATAATATACATGACATCCACACCTGAGGACATATATGTGACATCCACACCTGAGGACATGACATCCACCCCTGAGGACATATAGATGACATCCACACCTGAGGAGACATACATACAATCGGCCTTTCCTTTAACACTAATTTTAAACAGGATAACAACATAGAGATCTAAACAGGTTTTTTGTTGGTTTTTTTTTTTGGGAGGGGGGCGGGGGTGTACCCTGCTGACCTGAGCGTTGGTGTGTGCAATTAATATCAGTAATTTTGAATGTTCTAAAAGGTAAATTGAAAGAATGGTAGCATGTAACCTTGATGTATGTATAACAGAAACATTTCACCGTTATAGTATATTTTTTTTACCTCAATGCCATTTATAGTTCATTGATTGAAACCTTTCGAGGATTTTCTGCTATTTTATCAAGTGTCTAACCTTGACATTGATTGCAGGCCATTTCAAGCTGATATATTTATTTAATATGAATTTACATATTTTATGCCATTTTAAAGCTCTTGAAATAATATAAACATTAATACTCCTAATAATAGTCTTTATAAGATGCATGTTTATGGTATAAGATACATACACATATAATAAATGACAAAGTATTGATTGTGAGCTTGGCCTGATTGTCTTTGTAGAGAACATACTCCTAGAATTATAACTAGCTGATAACTTTCATGTGTAAATATCTGTGTGTTTACATCTGCCACCTGAAATCGATTAGACGAAGGCCTCTGCTAGAATCCTACAACATGTCGCCTTACTACAGACATAGATCATTTGCCCCGTGATATGGTATGGTTGGTAGTTGTGTTGTTATTCAAAATTGCTGACCGACTTGTCCACGACCTGTAAGTGTCCAAGAGTGTGATGTCATCGATACTGTATCTACGACTGTGTAACTGTGACACAGCTGCATGTCAGTGGTTGGGTGAATAGGATATACGTACAGCCATTCATTGACACGTTAAGTGCTCAGTCTCCAAATACGTAACTGATGTGAGTAGACTTCCTATAACCTGTTCATGTTTATTACACAACATCTTGCGGTTAGTTAAACTTCACCAAAATCCAAATAAACAAATACAACACATTAGGATTAGTCACACTTCACCATACGTACGACACTACGATTGTGATCATGCTAAACCTCACCATGTAAACATACGATTTTTGGTGTTAATGCCTAATTGTTGTACGATTTCTAATCTCCAATTTTAGCCCTAGTATAAAAGTAACATTAAAAGAGAAAAAAATGTGCGTATTATAACTATAATGAATAGTATATTTGACGTAATGCACATTTATGGCCGGCTGTTGGAGGTAAGGTATAAGGTACAACATGTCACCGAAACGGCGTCGGAATGTCCTTAGAGGTCTTTGTTGCTCTTATATCAATAATTGTTATATTATTGAATTAAGATCTGATGTAGCTGTCAGAAGAACATACATTTCATTGTACTACTTATATTTGTAAACGTTAAAATAATGTATGATTATGTTTTTTTGCTTTTGAGATGGACAATTCACCAATTTTGATAAATTTGAAGTTTTTTTTTGCCCCTTTTATTTTATGTATTGAAGGGAAGAATCAACGGACTAAACCCCACTCCTTTGTATTTTGATTGGGGGGCGATGGAGAAACATAGGTCCGCCCCTGGCGTCACAAACTTTACGCCCATTAATTTTTTTTTTTAATTTTATTATTTTATTTTTTTTGCGTAGTTTCTGAATTCGCAGACTTTCTGGAACAAAACCATTTGAGTTGAAATTTAAATATTCAATATAGATCTAGGTCTATATTCTATATCTGATTTATGTCATTTGTTCTCGAAATGTTTATGTGATAAAGATCATTTTCTTATATGTAGTCTAGGTTCTTCATAGTTTACTTAAGCTGCAGTCTTGTCACAAACATGTTTTATTTAGTCCGGTATTTAACGGCCTTCCTGATTACTTGTTATTTATGGTGATATCCGCAGAACTCAGACATCCGGGGTCGTACACATGGGAGTATACGAAAGAGAAATATGGACACGTCTTTTAGAATCGTGTAAAGTAAAATGTCCCATATACGAAACTGTACAAGTGCTTTTGTGATTCCCTTTGTTGTACGAATTGCATGGTATGCCTCCCAACTCAAAGTGCATATTGTTGTTTTGTTTCATGGTATGCCTCCCAACTCAAAGTGCATATTGTTGTTTTGTTTCATGGTATGCCTCCCAACTCAAAGTGCATATTGTTGTTTTGTTTCATGGTATGCCTCCCTACACAAAGTGCATATTGCTGTTTTGTTTCATGGTATGCCTCCCTACACAAAGTGCATATTGTTGTTTTGTTTCATGGTATGCCTCCCAACTCAAAGTGCATATTGTTTTGTTTTATGGTATGCCTCCCTACACAAAGTGAATGTTGTTGTTTTGTTTCGGATACTTTAATGAGCTTCCAATTGGACCGGCGTCCGTTACATTAATTAGAGGGGTTATGTTTAGTCGTCTACACGGCCCTTTATTCTGTTTGACGTTCACTGGGACAGTTGTCGGATTTACACAAAACATGTCAGTGTTTTGACGCAGCTGTAACTACAATACACAGTGTATGTTGATGAAACGGGGTTGGGGTGGGGGGTCTAGTGACGGGGTATATATTAGTAAATCAATATTTTAAAAAATCTCCTTTGCTGATTTTAAGTTAAGCCCTGCATACAACCCTCGCCCTGAATACAACCCTCGCGCAAGACGCGTCGTACTGCAGTATCCGCCTCTGACCCAGGCCTGAATGGGAGTAAGTTGTTTGTAAGAAAAGTCCGTTTTCCAGTTAGAGGGTATTCATACAAACTTGGCACCGGGCCAGGTCGGAACTGAAAGTTTTCCCAGGTCCCGCGTTACAGTTGTGGGTGTGGGCCGGGAGAAGGTTTAAGTCAACAGATTCGGTGGTTGACACAACGTGTTGCTCGTAATGTTAAGTGGACGTCACGGTCCGAGTGTGGTTTGTGCCCCAATAGTGACGACATGTTCCCTGGTACAGTTGCGTTGCTCCGTGTCAGGTCTTGGAAAGGTCGCGGGGGAGGGGGTTAATATATATTTAGCAAGAATATAATACATCTAGCAATAACTATACTGCCGTATGTTCTGGCGTATAAGAAGACATTTTAAACCCTAAAAATCTTCTCAAAAGTAGGGGGTCATCTTATACGCCGGGTATTGTCTTATCGTATTTGTACCTGTTCATACAGTACATCACCAGTACCATAATTCAGTACATCACCAGTACCATAATACAGTACATCACCAGTACCGTAATACAGTACATCTCAAATACCGTAATACAGTACATCACCAATACCTTAATATAGTACATCACCAGTACCGTAATACAGTACATCACCAGTACCGTAATACAGTACATCACCAGTACCGTAATACAGTACATCACCAGTACCATAATACAGTACATCACAAATACCGTCATACAGTACATCACCACTACCGTATGATGAGAAAAATTATGCTTTTGGAATAAATTGTCTCACCTTTCGATAGCTACGAATCCACCCCACCCACAAAATCACTCTGTATCACACACCATTACAGAATTAATTTAAAATAATATCACACCGATACCGGCTCTTCCCAATTTCACTCCCATTACCTACCCCCCTACCCACCGGGTCCCTTTCCTGCTGGCCAAACCTGTCACCTTAGGGACGCCATGTAAAGGTAATCTTGCGTGTCACGTCACGTGCGTCATACCTGTAGCTCGCACTTACCTGCGCTAGAAAATGGCGTTGATAGCCTAAGTCACACAGTGGGAGGGGGTCGGTGGGGGGATTGTAACTGATCCCTACCTGTGGACGTCTCATAACGTTGTGGATTGTTCACCTAAAGATTTTATGTTGAAAGTTCTCCCCCTTGAGGTTGACAATTAGTACACCAGTAAGAGTTCTTCACAATAGATGTCACCATCTCTCTTTATGTTAATGGTCGGCATACATTTATGTCATTTTTTGTAGGTTCAATTAAATGTATTTTTTATATTATCAGGACCATATAAGTATAAGTCAACATTGAATGCAGCGGTTCAGGAACTCAATTCAATTATTGACATGAAATGCTACATTTTTAACTACAATCACAAATAGTTGGAATAGGATTGCAGCATGCAATATTATTGTTCAACAAACAGTATGGCTGTACTACTCACAAAATGAAAGTCTTAAAAACACATTGAATAGATGCAAAATATTATAATAACGTTCTCAATATAACTGTCTTTTATGCAATGTTATTGTCTACCACAATGAAAAATGTGTGTATGAAAAAAAAAGCAACAAAGCAAACAAAAAAGGATTTTCTAGGAATCAACTTGTAGCACTCGGTTTGTACTTTGTGTAACAAAGTAGCACAAACAACGTGATTGTAACATGACGGTTACAATGTAGAACAAACAACGTGATTGTAACATGACTAACAATGTAGCACAAACAACGTGATTGTAAAATGACTGTTACAATGTAGCACAAACAACGTGATTGTAACATGACTATAACAATGTAGCACAAACAACGTGATTGTAACATGACTTCAACAATGTAGAACAAACAACGTGATTGTAACATGACTATAACAATGTAGCACAAACAACGTGATTGTAACATGACTATAACAATGTAGAACAAACAACGTGATTGTAACATGACTATAACAATGTAGCACAAACAACGTGATTGTAACATGACTATAACAATCTAGCACAAACAACGTGATTGTAACATGACTTCAACAATGTAGAACAAACAACGTGATTGTAACATGACTATAACAATGTAGCACAAACAACGTGATTGTAACATGACT
>MUZC01004758.1:501137-512229 GCA_002072015.1 Radix auricularia | reverse complement strand
ATTGATAATTTCATAACATTTATCTAGTGAGTTATTGATAATTTCATAACATTTATCTAGTGAGTTATTGATAATTTCATAACATTTATCTAGTGAGACATTGATAATTTCATAACATTTATCTAGTGAGACATTGATAATTTCATCACCTTTATCTAATGAGACATTGATAATTTCATAACATTTATCTAGTGAGACATCGATAATTTCATCACATTTATCTAGTGAGACATCGATAATTTCATCACATTTATCTAGTGAGACATCGATAATTTCATCACATTTATCTAGTGAGACATTGATACACATGATTGTTACGACGCTGTGAACAAATTTAGACTATACGTTACATCGTCCTTTGCTTAATGAGCGTTAATAAGATACTCTTAATTTTAATAGCAGTGACGCAGATGAGATCTGGTTCTCAGGAGCAACAAACTGCTACTAGACATAATTCTCAGTAGCCGATGGGGTGTACCGGATTTCGGCTCCAGCAAATCCGGAATCCGGTCATTTTTTCTCATCTGGAAGGATTTCACTTCATAAATCCGGCCGGAATTTAAAAATGTGAATCCGGTACAGCCCTAGTAGCCAATGTGTGTCTATTTCCCAATAACCTTGTTGCACTGCCTAAAGGCAGTAAAAAAAAATACTTATATTCTTCTGGTTAAATTTTTCGTATTTCTGCTCTCTATGCAACGATAACATTCTTTGATAAAAGAAACAGACCTGAAACGTTGCTTAATCTGAAGATTCATGGTCCTAAAATGGATTTATCAAAGGATTAATCGGGTCTTCTCCGTGCCAAAAGTTGGGATATAGAAGAATAAGCAATTATAAAGGATCGACTCTGTCTAATTCCCAGTACTGAAGAGGTCGTACCGTTCTTGTCACACACAAAGAACTCGGTGACTCGAGTCAGGAAAACTATTTCAGGGTCTGTGGGGCTATAGATCACTGACAAATGTTGGCAGTTGGACATTTCTGCGCCATGACTTATCACTCGGCGGATTGCCTTGCTACGTCCAACCTGTCCACAGGTATATGACAGTTACTGGGATCGTTCTGGTCTACTGCATTGTTGACGGCCTTAGGGGCGGCTCTTACGTTTACTGAATCATCTCAGTCCGGTGGTCCTGCGTGTTGTACGCTGTACGCGGTCGGTCTCCTTAAAGGATGGGTCAACAGGTAGTGGTCTTCCGGATGTCTCACCTGAACGTGAAGGCCACTCCGTTGAGACCATCGTGCGATATGTTCTCCCCGGATTATCGCCTCCTTATCTTTATTTACCCAGTTATCGTTTAATCTTAGGCCGAGAGATAAGTTTGGTGTTGACTTACCTGTTGCCGGGTATTAAAACGGTTGCTTGACACGACGCTACTTTGATACGCCGACTGAATGAGATAAGAGACCAAGTGGTTGAGCACTGGACTAAGCCTAAGCAGTCCCGCAACCCTCGGCAAGTGGCTCGGTATATTGTGAAGAAAATCGCATTAATGTTGTCAAATTGGTTGCGTGCTCATCTTCCCAATTATTCTGTTGGCTGTTGGAGACAATTATCATTTTTCCTATATTAATTTATCAGTAATGAACTACTGTACTTTGTCAGAAAAATCAAAGTTGTTCATTGTTTTAGTACAATGTAAAGTCAATACACGAAGTGTCCGCCTTTTGGGCGAGTAATGTAATATGACATTGGCCTGAAGTTTTGTGTGTGATCAATAAACTCAAAGCGCTGGACGCAACACGGAAGAAGATCCAGTTCCGTTTATAAGTTTGATAACCATATCACTGGAGCTCTCTATTCACAGCAGCAGATCAAAGCTTCTAGTCAAAGGGGTAGGGAAGGGGCTTTCTCCTACACCAGAAATGAAAGTAGCGGAGTTTCCTTAGAAAGCGTGATTTAAGTCCAGGAAGTTATATTGAATTATAATTAAAATATCAGTTTGGACTTTGGTTTTCCCCACGAAAAGAAGAAAAAAAAGTATTTGTAACTAAACCTTTCTCTACATTTATTCATGTCAGAGGAATTAACAAGTCTTAAGAATTATCTTTTATTGGTAGGGCGGGAGGGGGGTAAATATATTTCTTATTCTTTAAATGGACTCATCAAGTTAAATCTCTCTCTCTCTCTCTCTCTCTCTCTCTCTCTCTCCCCCTCACACTGACATAGACACTATTTTAAGCTTTGAGTTATTTTGAAAGAAAGGAGTATGGAATAGTTGTATCTACTACATTGTCATTGTTGAAGTGTAGCCCGTCCTGTGGAAACAAAGGTATACAGATGATCTACTTGTGATAAAACGGCATCAAAAAGTTGAATGCCATTTTTCGTGTATTAGTTTAAATTGCATAATATTTGATGAAGATGTCCTTTCTTGGCCTTGACACTTGAAAGGTAGGTGAATGACCCCCAAAGATAACCGTCGCACTCATGCATGACCTTGTGTCTGTTCAGTACGAGTACATGTGTTCACCAATGGCTGACATCCGAGAATGACAGTGCGCAACAAGTGGAGGGAGTGTAACGGTGCGTAAAACCAGAAAGTCTTGCATTCAGAACTATGAAACATCGCGAACCTTTGTCTCTGTTGAAGAGACGCGTGCGAATGCTGAATAATAATCATACGATGACGTCAATGTTGTTTCGCTTTTTGAATACACATTCATTAAGGCTTAAATTCGTGACTCAAACTTCAAATTTCACTTCTGTGAGCATGCAAGGACCAATTGATATAATAATAATATTTTTATTATAAAATGTTCCATACATGGTTTTATAATTATATATTTGACTTCTCTGTAACTGGTTTTCCATTTAAATTGAAAGAAATTTTTGTTTATTGGGGAAATAATTGAGGCTTAGAGATCCTATTTTCCATCAGTTTTGATTACTCGGACAACGTTCAATATCTGCGTATAATGTTGGTACAGTAGGTGTGACTGTGGTTTTTAGGTGCAGCTTTGGTGAAAATAACTGGTGCGAAGTTTTACCTGTATTTGTCGTGTGAATCAGCTTAGGGGCATCACGAAGTTGTAAAAAATAGAAGACAAAGGAAATGGAACTCATTTAAACATTTTTAGGCTCTCGTTTATGTGTGTAATTTGTTTAATTAATCAAAGTTTATTATTGTTAGCATCTTAGTTTGTACATGTTTGTACATGTTTTATGCCGCTAGAACTTTTTTTTTCAAACAATTGTTTTTAAAATATAGTTTATTATGTTATTTTAGCTCAAGAGTATGCACTAATGGCACACATGCTAAGGACAAAACATCCATCATTTATTTTTTTAAAACATGGTTTACATACTACTCTCAGCTTTACATTCCGTTTTTTTATGGAATTATTGATAGCAAGTAATTGCTTTAACCTGGACACTAAAACCTGGAGGCGAAATCAATCCGAAATCGATCACATTAAACATGTAGTAAGATGTTAAAACGCCCCAGGAAATAGTTTCTTACTTTGATATTCCTTTGTTACAAGTTCCTCCCCTTTATGGTTGTTCATTGCTTTCTCTCATGTACTTGGTTGGCAGATAACACTGTCCATTGTCTCATGACGTACAATGCTCTAATCTCTTTACCATTCTTTTGTTGCAGGAAAACTCGGTGCATGGGTTTGCTCAGGCATGTCACATGGAGTTACTTCCCCTGATTAACCCCAAGCAGACCACAATTGTGTACTCACGTTACCTCCAAGAGTTCTCTCCCGGAGACGGTCTAGGTCAGATATCTCGGGTAGTCCAGGCCCAGATAAGCTAAACGACCCACCGGTCCAGACCACTATTTTTTTTTTTTTTATCACAGATGGAGTTTCGTCTTTTCACCTCTACCCCTAAACCAGACTCATAGAGTCCTCGTCCAAAGAACAATCATTTCCTCGTGATGGCAGCACCCCGCTACCCCGGCTCTCAAGACATAGAATTTCTTAGTTTTGGATTAAGAATTTTCGTCACGTAAACATCATACATCGGTCACCTACCTCCTCGCGCTAAGACTTAAACAATGTCTGTCACCATGGAGACGGACGAATTAGATTATCTCCTTCCTACCAATGGTCCGAACCCGTACTTTGATACCTGGGATAGACACAACAGCATCGCCTTCTCAACGGCAACTAAAGGTCTTCGCAACGCCCCTGGGGAGAACAATTGTTTTGTAAACAGTGCTGTTCAGGTATGTAACTTTTGACGTTTAAACATGCAATGGCACTTTGTCCATCATTAGATTTTATGGTTTTTCTATTCGAATGCACTTCTCTTGAATAGATCATCTGTTTATCAAATCTCCTTTTTTTAAAAAAGTTAAGTAAAAAAAAAAAGTTCAATAGCTATCAATTTGCCCACCAGTTCCTCCCCCAAAACTAATATTGCATAAAGCTTATACTTGAGTGCTCAAATATTTTGTGAGACCAACGTAAATTTGTCTCTCGTTAATTCCCTCTATAAATAATTTAACAAGTGGCCAAAAATAGACTTAATCGCTTCGGAAGCTTGTAGTTCTGGAATTTAAATATTATACGCTTCTAAATTTGAACTATTTTATTGGTGGGATCTCTATGGCTTCATGGCCCTAATAATAGCATTAGATCACAACTGTCATATAAAAAATGCTAAATCTTTAACAAATAAGAAAACGTCCTAGGATCTATCATGGCCTTGTTTCTTGGATTCTTGAAAACTATAAAGCGTTACCGAACAGAACAATACAAAGCGTGGATTAAAATTGGAGTTTAAACATTAAATCAAAAAGCCATGAGAAGCTGCTCACAAATTTACTGTCCGCGCACTGTCCACGCACTATTTGAAACAACAAATGATTTTCTTGATGTTCAATGAACCATTAGGCCAAGAATAGCTGTATCACTATTTGACTATCTATAACTATGCGATAACAATTGTCAGGTTTTTTGGTGTGTGTTTTTTTGTGTGTCTCAAATCATTATTCTCATGTTAGTAAATAAACCTTAGTTCTCTATTCTTATAAATAGATTTATTCAGCCTCCTATTAAGCAAGCACCATGTTTCCAAGCATATTTATTTAATGGCACCCTTGCTGCATTTATATTTATTTTTTTAAAGTAAAGTTTCATTTTATTAAATTCTAGCAAACAACTGGCATTTGAATCTTTTCATTGTTTTTTCTCCTATCATTTCACGGCTTCCTGTATTACAGCCACTAGTTTGCGTGTGTATCTGCTGACTACCAAAACCTCTTACACTTTGTTGGCTTTTTTCAGGTTTGGTAAATCAAAAGTTTTATGTTTTAAATTTGAAGAATTATTAAGAAGGCCAAACACGTGACGTCACATTTTCTTAGATTTCTCTCTTGTACTCAACAATATTCAGAGGATGTATTTAACCCAGGTGGTCCTTCGGACTCCCCCCCCCTTTTCCCTTACCCTGACTGCGGCGTCCACATACCAGACATTGTTTGAGGTATGTGCCTATACGACCGGACAGCGGAGGAACGGACGGCACACAGGGCGTGTCTTAGGGAGTTGACCAGAGAAAGTCAATCCTATTGTCCACTCATTACAAACACATTTCCCCCCATTAGCCATTCGTGTTTGGACACCGCCTTCCTTTACCCTCCCTTAAAACTTCCGCCGAAGAAAGTCAACGGTCAATGTTGAACCAATAAAAAAAATAGTCATCGTCTTGGAATTTGTGGAACTCTTCACTCATTTCTTTCCAACGGCATCGGCAGAATTAATACAAACTTATTTCGTGGAAATAAAAGTACCTATCTGAACATGAAATATCATATTTTAAATCAATAGAAAACGTATTTAATACAACTTGATCTTTGGATTTGGTGTGTCGTTGATACTTTTTTAGCCATGCTGATTTAACCTACGTCTGTCCTTTTTGTTGTGTCTACTAACTTTGTGATGATCAGTATATATATATATATATATTATTGTTTTGTTTTAAATTTTTCAGGTCTATATATATATATATATATATTATTTTATTGTTTTAAATAGTTTAGGTCTACCTTCCCGTCCATATTTATTGGACTCATTTGTTTTGGCTGAAATTATTCTTTAAAGCGGGATTTCATTTTAAATTAATGTGTAAATGAGTTGTCAAGCAGTTTTTTTTTCTTTTTTCCTTTTTTCCCCCTTCCCCCCCCCCTTTTTTAAATCTCCAGTAATGTTATTATATAATTTCTAGTTGCTGTAGTCGCGTGTCTCCTCATTCTTCCACCAAGTTAAAGTCCAAGCCAAACTGAGATTCGTGTCTACCCTCCGTTTATTTTCGGGTCTGTTCTTGTAGTAAACGAAAGGGACACTTTTCACTTGTACGTGATGTCTCTCGTCTCTCTGTGGAGCCAGCAAACACTGTCTGGACTTGTATCAGCTCTGGAGTGATAGGACATCAAAGTGGGCCGCTGACCAGAGTGGACATTGTCGTCGTGGTGCCAAGCAGACTACTGTAGTCGCTATCAGACGGGCTCTCCGTTTCCCCCCCCCCCTTTTTTTTTTCAAGTTGTAATCGTTTCTTGTTTGAATGGATTAGTTCTCCTCTCGGTCACCGTTTCGAATGTCAATATTTCGAAAAATAACTCGACACAACTGCAGAAATATGAAATTTAAAGGCGAGTAGAACACCGCAACTAGAAATCATGAATCATTATTTGAGTGATTAAATTGTCAAACTCGCCGAGACAGTTGTACTCTGTTAAACTATTATTGAAACTTGTAAAGATGTCATTCAATGATAGTCATTATTCTGGTGACGTTGCATCATAGTCGCGCAACAAAGATCAATTTTTGAAGACGGTCATGTGATGTTCGATGGTGAATACTGGTATATTATAGAGAGTTTGAGACTGATATATTATAGAGAAAATACTCCCTTAAACTGGTCCAAACCTTAATTACGAACAGCAGACAGCCGCTGTCACCTCGTAAGTGTTAAATATTTGAAAATTTAGTTCATTTCGCGACACTGATATCTAGGAAGAACATTACCATTACAAAAACATTAACCTCTTATTGTTGACTTTGCCACGTCATTAAGTTTTAATGAGCGTTATATCGGTCAACTCTTTACGGAAAACATGCAAAACAACAACAAGACGAAATGAGCATTGTGTTACGGGTAGGCGTTAGCTACAAACTGTGACGTGTTGGTGAGCCCTATACATGAAAATAATCCTACTGCTGCTGTTGTTGGGTTACTTAATTTAGAAGTAAATTCTCTACGCAATATTTTACAAATCAATACATGCCCGGGGTTTGCAGTCGTGATGTCATTGCAGCAGATGGAGTATGGTGTGACGATAACCAGGTGGGTGGACGTTATCTTACTGTTGACCTACGTGCGGCGTGACTCACGCTTGGCTCACCTGACCTGACGTACAGGTAGTACACTGGAGCCATACAGACCACGGCTAAACTATGTCGGCGTACCCCCCCCCCCACTCCCTTCTCACTGCTAATTGTGCCAGTCTGTACTAAAGGTCGTCGTCGAATTATTTCTGTCGATCCGCGTTGTTTCCAAACATCTGTTGCGTGACGACAACAAAAGAGACTACTACAACAACACTAGAGTCAGGAACGGCAACAATGGAGCAAGGTCGACGGAGTTACGCCCCACGGGTGCAGTATTTATGTGGGGCTTGCCTCTGGGATTGTATTGCGTATGGTGTTGTAATGAAAAGTCAACTCATGGCGTCCGTGAGAGGTCCTCAGAATGAGAGTGCCCTTCAACACTTACCTCCTACGACAACATTGGGGCCTTTGTCGGCACTTGGACATTGGCCGGTCACCTTGACAATCCCGTGACGTCGCAATGGGAAGGGAGCGTCATCGCAAATCTAGGGCACCGGGCAGTAGAGGAGTAAGTCTATAAGAATACAGTAACCGCTCTTGTTTACTACAAGATCTTTGATACACGAATGTATCGAATCTCGAATCAAATGTGCGACTTTCTTGTTTGATGTAGGCATGAGTAAATATTGTGTTGTCAGCTGTTCGCGGTTGAGTTTTAAATGACAAGCAGAGACTCAAATTTATTTTCTTTATTTGTTTTATTGTCCACAGGAAGCGTATCGGCGTAACCTGTAAATTTCAATATTCACTTTGACCACGTGTCAATTGGTCAGTTTCATGTGTTGACCCCAGCAACAACTAACGCTACCTTATCTCGGTGCCCAGGTCACGTGTCCATCAGTGACCCACTTTTCTACCGTTGATGCTGCCTATTGTCAATGACGCTGTTGTTTTCAGAGAAAGAAATCTTTTCAAATATTAAAAAAATGAGAGTCCCACCTGCTGAAAACTTTGACCAATGGCCTCCAGAAAATCCACTGCATACGACACCAATCCATCCGCCAGGGGGACAAAGTCGCCATTGTCCACGGCCACATTCACTGCAATTATCTGCCCTTTTGGCTGGCACGGGGAAGGGTATCGCGTTGTTTTGTTGGTGACATCGGAGATGCAGGGTTCAAAGGTCATCCCACGACCGTACAGATATTAAACTGATTAAATACGATCTTGGCCTCGCCTCACTCTGATGGCCACGCGCCATTGGCCAACTTGTTGCAGCTTTGTCTCCTTCATATCGGTACCTCGTAGACGGCCTTAAAACATTGTTGGACAATGACGTCACTCATCGGTCAAATCTCGGTTGTTGCGGTTTAAGAAAAATCAAAAACACATCTCCACTGTTTGTTATTGAGTGGTAAACATGTTAGAATTTAGTTTTTGGCACAGTAACTTGTAAATTAATGTTTTCTTTTGAATCTATAATATATCTAATAACCAAGAGTTAAGAACTTAACGCACTTTGCTGCTCTATATACTTCTCTTGGAGTGTTTATTAAATTGTCTTCTTTATAATTAAAAAACAACACGACAACACTCACAAATCCCATGAGTTAACTCCATTTTCTATAGAATCGATGGACTAAAACTCTCTTTAGTTTGACAGACTTCATCATATAAATAGAATCAATGGTTTCTAATTTTCTGTAGACAAACATACTTCGTCGTATAGACTAAATAGAATCGATGGGTACTTACTTCCTGTATTTTGATCGTCATAAAACTGAAACCAATACAAGTTGAATCAACCTAAATACAGTTAAATTTTTGAATTAAGGTCATTATATTTTTTGTGAAATTTTTCGAGACACTAAGTGGAACGTCAAATGAAAACATTCGATTGTTTATGTTTTAAGCCTGGACTCAAATATGCGTTCAGCTCCAACCATGACAAGGCCACGCCTGCACATTAGGTTTTACATTTCTCATAATTGGAGACGTAAAAAAATAACGTAGAAATTATTGGACACATGGTTGTTGAGGTTCACGGTCCGGACATGGCTTGCAGCAACACCTGAAGTAAACTGTAGCGCCCTCTCATTTCTCGACCAAGTCCTCAGAGAGCCCAGCACCCTGTTGTGTCGTGGTCGCGTGGGTCAGCCGCCATTGTCACCTGGTCGGAGACACCACAAAGAGAAATCATTCTCTCCCCCTACCCCCCCGACCCAAGGGAGGCGTACATTATTTCCTGTCTCCCATTCTTGCTCTCTGTCCCATTCAACTCGCCAGTTAACGACGGCTCATCTTTCAAATCAATCCTTCCAACTGTTGGTGTCCGCCTCCAGCTGTCTTGACCTGGTCACCCGCACTGCAGTTTTCTCCTCGTCTGCTATATTTTCTTGGCTTGACCACCGCTGTTAAACCTGGCACATCGTACAGAAACCCTCGCTAGATCACGCTGTTACATTATCAGGTAAATGTCCCAGAAAATTGCGCGGCTCGAAAACTTGGCAGTAGGACCACTGGTGCGATCAAACACACCGACATGGCGTCGTGTCGTCATAGATACGTCACTTCCCCTCCAATCAGACGTGACTTTCTCCCCATAAACGTATTGGTTTTTATAATTGGTTTCTTCTTGATTGGAAGTTAACCGCAAGCGACCGCTCGTAAATGGAGAGGGCTGGTACACATAGGAATGAATATAAACATTCTTTTGATTGAAGACCAATCGCAAATACAAAACATGGATCACATTTTTCGCTGTGAACGAAACGCGAAGATCACTTACATAATGATTACAGAAATCGACTTTTGTTTTGTTTTGCAGAAGTCTACAATTCTTGTAATCATGATAACACATTAGCTTGGTTGTGGTTGATTTCACGATTCTGATGACTTGCTAGAATATTCAGCATCCTAGATGAAAAATTGTCCATTGGAAATAATACATGATATACAGTACTATTAATTAAATTAAACTTTTCGACCATTTTTTACACGCAGCAGGCGTCCGCATAAGGCATAAGGTGACACCACACAAATATAAGTTTTGTATTTAACTAGTAGGTTTTAAGTGGAACAAATAACTGAACGCACTTGTGAGTGTGTGTGGGTGGGTGTGTGTAGTTGTGATGGAAAATATTTAAAATATTATATATGTATATGATTTTTCAAACTAATTTTCAAAGAATTAGTAACATATAAGTCTAATAATTATCAAGTAAATCGGATTCACACTTTTAGCAACCAGGTGCTTGTATACTTATACAAGTATAATATGTTTTGGCGTCACATGGAAGAACAGATAGCCAACGGTCAACAGGTCGTTTAGAAGTCCACTGACCAGGGACGATAACAATGGTCTGGAGGCCTAGCGTGGGTACGCCCCGCCATCTCCCGTCCTGTTGCTCTTGACTGTGTCAGATAAAGAGGGCCGTGTGGTCACGCGAACATCTGCCAAAATTTATCCGGGCTCTTTCTTAATTGTGTCGCCGTACCACACCCTCTTACTGCTCGCCTTTGATAAGGTCAGAGCACGGTGAAGGAATTTTTTCCCGAATGTTTTAGCCGAATATCACTAGGAGAGCATAGCGTTCTGTTAAAACCTGCTTTGAGGTTTGTTACCTCCCTTACAAATAATTGCTTCCCCCCCAGTCTCCCCCTCCCCAGTCTCCTCCTATCCCCAGTCTCCCCCTCCCCAGTCTCCACTCTTCCTCCTCCCCAGTCTCCACTCTTCCCCTCTCCCCAGTCCCCCCTCCCTTCTCCCCTCCTCCCCAGTCTCCCCTCTTCCCCAGTCTCCCCTCCC
>MUZC01004758.1:485847-501116 GCA_002072015.1 Radix auricularia | reverse complement strand
TCCACTCCTCCCCAGTATCCCCTCCTCCCCAGTCTCCCCTCCTCCCCAGTCTCCTCTCCTCCGCAGTCTCCCTTCATCCCCATGTCTCCCCTCCTCCCCAGTGTTCCCTAAAATATTTAATCAAATATTTTCACCAGCTCCTCTCACCATACCAATTGCCCCCCCCCTCCACACACACAGACCAACGCTGTTACACTTGTGTTCCTTCCCGACAGGTCGTGTTTGTTTCAGCCTGGCGGTGGTGCTATGTGATGCTGTTGTGGTCAGTTTTTTTTTTTGTCCATTGTCATTTCTTTGCAACAGGTTCCTGTTTGTACCACGGAAATAACAAAATATCTTACGTGTCCAAGCTTCCTCTAACAGTTCACCTCCCGTTGAATCCTGGGAGGACATTCCAAATCGGCCTGAACTATAAATAGAACATTCACAATTAAGGTCAAGTGTCGTATGAAATAAAAGGATATATCGGAGGCGCTTTCAGAATATTTTCATCGAATGATTAAAGTAAATGAAACGTTTATCAAAATTTAATGTCTAAAATTTGAGGGATTTTTTTCAACTTTAAATCATCATTGTTGTGATCAATTTTTTATATTGTTTATATTTAGTACAATTATTGCGCACAATATTTAAGTGGTGATTCAGTAAATGTATATGACACATGCGCATTTTATCAAATTATATGCAACAGACGGAAGTAGCAGCATGCCCACTGTAGTAACATGCCCATTGTAGTAACATGCCCACTGTAGTAACATGCCCACTGTAGCAACATGCCCACTGTAGCAACATGCCCACTGTAGCAACATGCCCACTGTAGCAACAAGCCCACTGTAGCAACATGTCCACTGTAGCAACATGCCCACTGTAGCAACATGCCCACTGTAGCAACAAGCCCACTGTAGTAACATGCCCACTGTAGCAACATGCCCACTGTAGCAACATGCCCACTGTAGTAACATGCCCACTGAAGCAGTACGACTGCTGTCATACAAACTTAAAGTGACTTTGCTTTGTTGAAGCTGAGGTCAACGTGTTTCCAGTTTCAGTTTTATTGGCTGTCAAACCAGCAGGAAGTTTTAAGCCTGGCCAAAGATTATTTATCTTTGCCGAGAGACGTGAAGGGCCCTTGTCATTTTTATAGCATGTAAACAAGAGGAGTAGCGAGTGTGGTGCAACCAGGGCCCTATAAACTGCCTCTTACCTGATTGTAGGCCCAGGAAAAATAGGTTTGCCATCGTTCGGCGATTTAAAAGCTGCCAGATTTTAACATTTACAAAATCACGTTGAAAATTTGATCAACAGTTTTACTAATTTTTTTTAGATTTTAACACCACTTGAAAAGAAAAAAAATGACATTTTGATATAATTGAATAGTTTTGTGGCGTGGATCTATTTTGACATAAGTGTGTGTGTGTATATCTGTGTGTGTAGCTACATCAAATACTAAATACACAGTTGATCAAACAGTAAATAAACTCAGGTCGTGAGGACTACAGTTCGTCAGGACTTAAGTTTCTTACGTTTCTGTGCAGGAGATAATTGCGTCCACAGACCATGACAGATGATCTGTTGGCAAGTGAAGTGACGCAGCGGGTCCCACGCATTACCCAGCCGCCTAACTATTGTCTAGTTAGGTACCCATTCAGAGCTGGGGACTCCTTAGGCCCCGAGAACAAATCCTCGCCTTGGCGTGGATTCGAACTCGTGACCATCGGTACGCCAGTCGAGTGCGCCAGTCGAGTCGGCCACCGCGTCCCATTTGACGTTAAGTCGGATTTTACCAAGTTTTATTTGACTTCTTTCTAAGGTAGACACAGTTACTAATGTTTAAGCATGACTACTTAAATGAACTTTAACATGAACCACAGTGAGTCGACTACAGCCAGGAAACACTAGTACAGTAGTGGCTACTACCTAATGGCTCCTACTACTGTCTCTAAGCCACAATCTAACCACGCCCTTTAAATCCTCGTTTTTTCCGCAGGTGTTTGATTTTAGTCTGTTCCCCTTTGGTCAACCCTCGACTCTAAAAAGCTGCACCATGAAATACTAGTGCGCTAAAAAGCTGCACCATGAAATACTAGTGTGCTAAAAAGCTGCACCATGCAATACTAGTGTGCTAAAAAGCTGCACCATGAAATACTAGTGCGCTCAAAAGCTGCACCATGAAATACTAGTGCCCTAAAAAGCTGCACCATGAATAATAGTGCGCTAAAAGCTGCACCATGAAATACTAGTGCGGTAAAAAGCTGCACCATGCAATACTAGTGCGGTAAAAAGCTGTACCGTGCAATACTACTTGGGTTACCATTTCCCGGAGCTGTGAAGTCTTATCCATTGTGCGTTGTACTGGGGCTCCACTCCCAAAACCTGATCTACCGTCGTGGCACTGGTTCCCACACTCGCCAACAACACACACCACTGTCAACAGCAGCCCCTGGCCCGAAAACCTCTTTTCGCTATGTGACGTTGATTGAAAGAGGGGGGGGGGTCTAGAAGCTCCGATAACAACCAAACCCTCCCCATAACCCGCACAATTTATCCCTTTGCCCCTATTACCAAATTGGGAGAAAAAAAACTTTGCCCAAGTAAAAGAGGCGCTAACTGAGCGAGATCGGGTCGTTCTATAAATAACGTTCCATATAGATAGGGGCTTGTTTAGACAAGATCTGCTAGAGATTTTTTTGTTTTCCGCAATAAAAATGTTAGCAAATCCAGCTATAAATCGTAAACATGTTAGATTTGAGGGGAGTTGGGGGGTAAATGTGTTAGTCATGAGTTGGGCTGATTATGGTAACTATCAGTTTGGTGGGTTGCGAAAACCTTTAGTTGGGTGGATTGTGGCAATAAGTTGGGTGGATTGTGGACACCTTTAGTTGAGTGAATTGTGGCAATCAGTTGGGTGGATTGTGGCAATCAGTTGGGTGGATTGTGGCAATCAGTTGGGTGAATTGTGGCAATCAGTTGGGTGGATTGTGGCAATCAGTTGGGTGGATTGTGGCAATCAGTTGGGTGGATTGTGGTAAAAGGTCACGGAGATTAAGGTTTTGCAATAGGAAAAAACTCCGTGGAAAGAAAGTCGCAAGGAAAGTGTCTTTTATGACATATATGTTTACCTGAAGAGTATTAATCAAATATCATAAGATGGAGGTGAGCGACTTGGGTGAGACAATTTTCAACCAATGAAAGGGGAGAGTGTTTTCTCTATACATCACGTATAAACAAATAACAAATACACATCAAACGTGCGGTATTCAGTTTTTATAATGTCGTATTGATATATTTGATATGTTGGTAGTTATTAAATCTTTGTTTTCAGTCATTGGAACGCCATTATGCCTTTGAAATTCGCCTATATTGACGTTTCCTGTTCCTGTGACACTTCTTAAATATAGTAACCCCTTGACCTTTTGGTGGCCTCGCCCCGTCAACATATTGATGTCTGATCTATCATTGTCAAGTTTTCAGGTCTTCCAGATTACGTTTGAACCCACTCCTCGAGTCACCGAGCTGTACGCCCAAACACATTCAATGAAAACATCTTTGCTGCGGTGATAGCGAGGGTAACGGCCCCGCAAGGTCTCTGATAACAAAATCCCTTTCCACAATACCACGTGATATGTCGTCCCCAAATAGCGTAGTTTTGTTTGTCGCAGTTGTAAGTCATGGTTTAGTAAGACATATTACAATTTGAACTTCTATAGATAGTTGTTTGTAAAAAAATATTTTTACTGCTCTTTGTTTAATACCACCAGAAAAGAGATGGCTGCAGTAGCCGCTGTTCATTAAACCCAAAGTCGAATTGAAAACACTTGTAATTTTAATACTAAATCCTCGGCAGTAAGAGAATTACATTTTTAATTGCATTTAGTTATGGAAATGTTAAATCGGCTGGTTTTAGATTGCCTCAAAGTACAGGTCATGTGACCAGTTGGCCAGTAGTATGGTCGAGACTTGACTGAACGGGGTCAGTAGCATGGTCGAGACTTGACTGAACGGGGTCAGTAGCATGGTCGAGACTTTTGACTGAACGGGGTCAGTAGCATGGTCGAGACTTGACTGAACGGGGTCAGTAGCATGGTCGAGACTTGACTGAACGGGGTCAGTAGGATGGTCGAGACTCGACTGAACGGGGTCAGTAGCATGGTCGAGACTTGACTGAACGGGGTCAGTAGCATGGTCGAGACTCGACTGAACGGTTCAAGTTCAAAGCTACAACTGAGTCGTCTTTTATTTCACCGTATTCCAACTTTAAGTTTTTAAAAACACGTCATCGCAGGTCTGGGAAAGGGTATGAACATAATAATATTTTTGTTTAAATACTCTTTAAAAGACCACCTCTGTTAAACCCGGGACCGAGTCGATGAATTGACTTAATGGAGACGTTCGCGTTGAAGTCCCCGGATCTACTGGGTACGTACATTGTATAGAGTTCTGTGCCTGTGTTCAAATTTGTTTGACCCTGTCACTAAATGTATAATTACGATGTATTTAAACATCTTAAACATCCCGGGACCGATTCTGCGGCATCTTTATCCACTCTGCTCCAAGAATACATGAATGCACCTTTACGTGATTTAACGATGGAAAACAAGGCAAACCATTCGGTGGTGGTGGGGGGTGGCAACGTCGTGAATGAACAATCGGAATATAAGTAGAATGTTTGTTTGAGACTATGAGAATGGGGGGGGGCATACGATAAACATCACGTGGTACTCGCAACAGATCGGCTTCTCTGCTGTAAGACTGGTTTCCTTGTTTGAAGCACAAAGCATTGAGTGTTTCAAATAATACTTGTACTTCTAGGTGTCTGAGAGTGTGTAGGTTTGGTTTACTGACAGGGTGGGAACATTTGGGAAGACGTGAACTGAAATATTAGATCTATAGAGACTGACCCGATGTGACCGTTGGTAAGTTTAACAAATAAAGTGGGGGGGTGGGTGGGGGTTGTTTCATGTGGGCCAAATCTCTACCAAAATGAATGGAGGTGCAACATCTGGATTTAGACATTTATGACTCGTCTGTAGGTCTTCAGTTAAATTTTATGACATCCATGTCAGAAGTGTGTTTGACACCTGTGCCACTGTCTCTTTGTGACATCCATGACAATGGCTTTACGGCAACTCACTTGTTTGCGACTTTATTCAAATGTGAACTTTGTAAACACCTAACGTGTCTCTTCCACTGACGTGTTAATGCCAGTTGGCGGGGGGGGGGGTGGCGCCATTTTTCACTAGTGTCGTCCTGTCGTCTTCCTTTGTTACGCCCCTGTAACAGTCTTGAGTCTGTTATTGTGTACCCGTGATTAGGCGTTACCTCCGCTAAGTTTCTCCCCCCCCCCACACCCTGACACCGACAACAACATTCCATCTCCTTGGCCCCGCACACAGAATGGCCCCGTACACAGAATGGCCCCGCACACAGAATGGCCCCGCACACAGAATGGCCCCCTAAGAAATTGACGAATAACTCTATTGGAGAAGTTCTGCTTTAATCCCAACAAACACACAATTTTGTGGGAACTAATAACAGAGAACCTTCATGTATCAGTTAGTGGCTACGAAAATTATTTGAAGTTCAAAGACATGCGCTCAAAACAGTTATAATAACAGTTCACCGAATTGAATGAGTTTTTAAAATGTTTATTTTACCCTGCTACATAATGTCGTCCAATATTTTATGGTCCATGCCTTAGGCCTTAGGTTCTCACACTTGCTCCATGCCAGCCCTAATGGCGACTACGGCACTTTGGTTACTGAGGTTATACAACAGTGCTACTATGTGCTTATTATGTCATATCTTCCAGAGAGGGGTCGCTAGTAACAGCTGAGGGATCACTGCTCAATTATTCTTATTCAAAAGCTTTTAGCTTACACTCAATCTCCTTTCGGTTTACATTGAAACCCCCGCCACCCCATATACCACCATATACCACCATTTACCACTATTTCAGTGAGTTTAATCATGCTTGTTGTGCCCCAGGTTGTTATTCAAACCGTCGTTCAGACTCGCCCCTCCACACCCACTCCAACAAAACACTTTCTAGCAGTTTTTTCATCTCCCACTTTTAAGTGCGGCTATTTTAACACACACACACACATACACACACACACACATACACACACACTATTAAGTCCTGTTATTTTGGACCTGCTTGGGGAGCTAGTTCCGTTAACCACTGATGCAGTCATGCGTGTGCCTATCAGATGCAGTTACATTGTACAGGTCGTCGTAAGAGTTGGTCTGACTTGTTGGAATGTCTGCAGAGTGTGTGGGAAAATGGGGGGGGGGGGGAGTTGGGGGGGTGTTCGCAAGCTAAAACTGTTCAGTAAAACATCCTACTTTAAACATACTTATAGTACTTATAAGTTTAAACGTGATATTCATATCATATTCACATCCAGTATCATATCCTATGTTAATATAACGTCTCCATTGCTACAATAGCCGGACTTCGTTTGTAAGGGGAGGGGAAGAAAAGCAGATAAAAGATCGAAACGTGATTATTTTTATTATGACTTATGGTTGATTTGGAACCACCAGCAACACTCTGTTACCAAGCAAAGCCATATTTAACACATGAGAGCTGAAAAGTTTTTGCCCGCAATAATGGCATACATCGTTAATTGTATAAAGATTTTCAAAAGAAAATTTTATTTTAAAAAATTCTCAGTCTACTACTTTTAATCTCAGATTTAGAATATCTGATTCTAAACAGACTACAAGTAAAATAACAAAACATCTATTTCATTTTGTTTCGGAGTAAACTATTGAGTATATCCAATTTGAGCAGTTATTTCAGCCATCGTCAGACGTGTCTTTCTCTTCCCGTCTCTCCTCTTATTGCGCCGACCAATCAATGCGTCGCTTGGTAACACATGAATAAAACAATGAACGGAGCATTAAAATGGCCGACAGAGAAAAGGGAGACCACTCTCATAACAAAGGATCAGGAACTCTCGGTGTTCCACGTCGTCAGCTCCATGACAACCGCTCAATACTATCGTCACATGACTTGACTGATGGACCTGGAGTAATGGGCTTAGAGGGGCGGGACGGGAGGCCATGTTTTTACGGGAGGCGGTGAGGTGGGGGGAAATGAATTTCACGACATACTGCACTTTCATGTGATAAATTGTTGGTAGCTACAGAAAGCCGTAAGCCCCAAGAAAATACAGACGCCCCTCTTACCCACTGGGGTGGAATACTACTCAGACTCAGTCCATAGACGCCCCTCTAACCCACTGGGGTGGAACACTACTCAGACTCAGTCCATAGACGCCCCTCTTACCCACTGGGGTGGAACACTACTCAGACCTAGTCCTCAACAGAATGACCCAGGGATTCTAAAATGTAAAACGGAACGATTTCTTAAACTTTCCCTGGATTATATGGATATTGGAAGCGCTTCCAACCGAGCGTAAGAACGTAAATGTGTAGGTCGCCCTTAGAAGTTGGACCTCATATGACCTTTTATATATGATGTCTGTAAAAAAAAAAAAGGCCGTAACTTAAAGACGCCCGTAAAATGTGAGACTTTAAATCACAATTATTGTGTTAAAAAAAAAATTGAGATAAATTTTTAAATCGTGCTTGTAAATGACACTATTTTTATATTTTGTAATTAAAATATAGAATAGATTTAATTACATTTTCGTGAGTAAATTATTTTTTTTCTTAGAAGTCTCGTCAAAGTAATAGAACAACCACAAGACAATCTTATTTCGTAAATAATAACTGCCAGTAGTCACTTCTGAGTATAAAGCTTTTTTCTTTGTCAATTTTCTTTTATAAATACTTCCTTACGTACCGCATGTCACAAAATTAATGCCATGATACCGTCGAAGCCACCGCCCCCCCCCCCTTCACAAGCTACGAGTTAATCCACCGTGTCGGGCTCCACCAAATAAAACAGGATTAAGATCTATAGAATCGGCCCGGGGGTACCCAGACTGTTCATTGTTGACACTCACCATTGGGTCTGCGAGACGTCGACAAGAATGTGTACAGTGCGGTACTCGAGCTTAGAGACGCTAATTAATGCCAGCTCACAGTTAGCGTCTCCGTGCAGACCCCTGAATTTAACATTAGGGCTGTGGACCCCCCCCTCACCCACTCAGCCCCGGCCCCTACTTTATGAATGACGCCAGTAATGGCGACACGTTTTAATTGATCCCTCTCTTTGCCTCTCAATTTTATTGCTATCTTACATTTGGTTTACAGTGTGACATTTTACCCTTGCTTGTCAAACTTCAGGAAATTATAGAGATTGCCATTTCCAAGACAGGAGAATGTCACATCGCTTTACGTACAGTTTTAAATTTTAGGCACTGTTTTCATAACATTATGTAATTTGTTATATTTTATATAACTTTAAATGTTAGTTTCTTGGATAAACAAATTAGTCAGGATAATTGGTTTTCAGCTGTAAAATGAAATGGTCAATGTTGTACTTATTTTTTCCAGGTATTCTGGCACTTGGATGTCTTCAGACGCAGCTACCGACGACTGTCTGGTCACACCTGTATGGGAAACTCGTGCATCTTCTGTGCCCTCAAGGTAAGTTGTCAAGATCAGGAGTCAGCGGGAGTAACTTTGGGACAAAATGCCACTGCAGGAAATGGCCTCAGTGTGAAAGTAACATTGTATGAGACAGCAGCACTGTGACAGTAACATTGTATGAGACAGCAGCACTGTGACAGTAACATTGTATGAGACAGCCGCACTGATGTGACAGTAATATTGTATGAGACAGCAGCACTGTGACAGTAACATTGTATGAGACAGCCGCACTGTGACAGTAACATTGTACGAGACAGCCGCACTGTGACAGTAACATTGTATGAGACAACCGCAAAATTACTAAGTAAGTTGACCTGAACAAGTAAAATGTACCAGAGATTTTAAAAAAAGGGTAATGAAGTTCCAGTGGCGTAGCAAGGGAAGGGAGAAGGGGGTCCAAGTTTGAAAGTCCCCCGGCCCCCACTTCACGGGAGTCCCCTAAGGAGTGTACATACAATTGTTAACATTAAATGTTTCGCCACCGCCATGTATGCAGGGCCCCCAAAGAGGCCAATCCCCCGGGCCACCAAATTCCTTCCTAGGCCCCTGTGAAGTTCAATTATTTTTTTAAAGTCTTCATGACACAACCCCCTCAACAAAAATTATTTGAAGAGCCGATCCTATAGCTCAAGTACTCACCAAGTCTGTACAAATAAAATCTCCCACAAGATCTTATCTTAGATATACAGACGCTCCTTCTATGCAGAAGATAATTGCGTCCACAGACCATGAGAGATGATCTGTTGGCAAGTGATGCAGCGGTCACAGGCCACGGCTATAGGGGTTCCACGCATTACCCCAGCCGCCTAACTATTGTCTAGTTAGGTACCCATTCAGAGCTGGGTGACTCGGGGACTCCTCAGGCCCCGAGAACAAATCCTCAATTTCGTGTGGATTCGAACTCGTGACCATCAGTGTGACAGTCGAGAGCGCTACCTCTCGACCACCACGTCCCAAGATAAGCAATGTGTTATATTTCTCCTCGCTATGATGACAGATATGCCTTCAATAAAAAAAATCATGTTAAGCCTGGTCCCTATTGGAATTCAGGACGTGTTAGCGCATTTTCGTATTATGTATCAGTACTTATGTTAGACATCAGCATTATGTAGTTATCAGTAATTGTGTTTAGATTTTAGACATAATTTTCTTGTGTAATGAATATACCTGACATTTTTTTTATTTAAAAGTCATTTCTTTACATTTTAGAAAATTTTATTTTCTCTTTAATCTAACTACAAGTCACCACAAATGATGACGTAAAACTCTCTAAACTTTTACACATATTCTAATGACGTCAACTAAAAAAAAAAACTAATTCTTTTGCACGCTTTCGCACCACTCTTGAATGCTTGAAAAACTATGTATTCGACTTCCGGCAATGGCGGCCGTTCCCTGCGGTAGTGTTACCTCTCGATTCGAAATATTTTTTGGTAGTTTTAACGGGGTTTTTTAACGGATCGAGTAACTGAGTGTTGATGCACAAATGGCAGGTCAGGACATACAAAAAACATATATATACCTCATGGGTCTAGGACTTATGGATGCTGAGATCAAGGGTGATGACGGACGGACGGACGGACAAAACGGGTGCAATAGCGCATTCGACTTCTCGAAAATGCGCTAAAAATCAGATAGTTTGAAGCAGACAGGAAATAAAACTTTTAATTCGAAAATTGTTTTTTTTTAAATATAAGAGAAACAAATGATACGATAGATGGCAATGATCATCTAGTGATTGTGTATTGTCCTTATTGTAATTTAAGGCCCACAATCTCTGGTTACTAACAATTTCATACATTCAACTGTTTCTTTAATTAATTAAGATATTCTGAATGAAACCACTCGCCCGTTACAAATGAATTGGCCATCAGAGGTGCAGAGCTCAATAGTGAGTACATTTTAGTGCGGCATGGACGAGTTGTGTTCTGCTTGACTTGTCAGGGACACAGGACCTGGGCCAATCACAGGGCCTGGGCCAATCATACCCCGGGCACCAGAGATATAAACTTAAAGGACTGAGTTGCCTGCAGCCGAGGATGTGAGGCGTCAAATAGGCTCACACGGCAACGTCGTTAACGATTGGTGGGAGGCAGGACTATTAAATCCAGACGCTCTTAAAATGGTTGCAGCGTGGCTAATGTAATTGTTATGAAACAATCAACTGATGAATATTCCAGAAATGTGATCGTCTGCCCGTGGGCAGGGTGGTGGGGGTGGGCGGCAGTTTAAGTACATAGATCAAATAGAATCCCATGGGGGTGGGCGGCAGTTTACGTACATAGATCAAATAGAGTCCAAAACACCTGACCGAAGGAAATCGCCGCCACGTATGTTTAATATACATTCCAGTAACAGTCAGTAACGTGGCGTAGGTAAGGCTGACTTCTGAGGGCCATGGTCACGTGACTGACAGCTACCAACAAAACATTAAAACAGGCATCAAACGAAAGATGAACAATAACGGGAGGAAAACTTTTTATTGCCTGGCAGTTGCTGAAGTCAGCCGCATCTTTGGTAAAAAAATCCGGAAGTGTCGGTTAAAGTTTTTATATTGCTCTACTCTTTAAAAACAAATTAAGAGTACACTATGTGCTATATGTAAACTATGTACACAATATTAAACTATGTACACAATATTAAACTATGTACATAATATTAAACTATGTACACAATATTAAACTATGTACACAATATTAAACTATGTACACAATATTAAACTATGTACACAATATTAAACTATGTACACAATGTACGCTATATGGGCTATTTATACGGTCACGAGGTAAGTTTTCCGAGACGTTGCTAAGCCCAGTGGCGCGTCACTTGATATCAAGGCTTTATGGGTTTAAGTTCTATTTTGAGACACAGAAATATTGATGTAGGAAGATTTATCCCCTGAAAGTTTTAACAATTTTTTTTAAAAAACATCGAACTTAACTTTGTAATGGTTGGTTGAGAAGGAGGGGGTTGGGGAATTAAAGTCTGAATGACATACGTAATCAAATGGAGGGTGTAACTTTCGTAATCATGTGGAGGGGGGTGAAGGAGGTTCCGAGGGAAAGAGGAATTAAGGAAATGTTTTTACCCCAGTTCTTTTCACCTAAGAAACTCAACAGTCGAGTAGACTAAAGAAAAATGCTTAAAGTGGGAACCTCTAGTACAGTGGTTCTTAACGTGGGTTCGATCGAACCCTAGGGGTTCGGTGAGTCAGTCGCCGGGGTTCGGCGGAGGGAGGTCAAGACAGCACCCGACTCAAGGCATCTATATTACTACTAATAATGAAGGGTTCGGTGAATGTGCATATGAAACTGGTGGGGTTCGGTACTTCCAAAAAGGTTAAGAACCACTGCTCTAGTATATATGCCAACATATCTGTACAAATGAACTTTTAAAAAAAAAATTGTGCCATTTAACATGGTCTCCGCCATTATTATTTAAAGTCTAAATATGAAACTCACATATTTATGACTCGAATATCCCCAACTGAAGTTTAACACGGAATTCCATGAAACCCCCAAAACCTTCTAGAAACTTATCTTAACATCTCGTCAACTTTTTCCACAGGTCATCTTCACCCAGTTTCAGTTCAGTGACCAGACGTCCCTCCACCCTGATGCCCTGCGGAAAGCCCTGGCTGAGACCTTTGCCAACCAACAGAGGTTCCAGCTACGGCACATGGACGATGCTGCTGAGTGCTTTGTGAGTCCATTAGTCCGTTTGACTGGACCGTAGAGCATATAGTTATTTACTCATTGGACTGTAGAGCATATAGTTATTTACTCATTGGACTATAGAGCACATAGTTATGTACTCACGAGACTGTAGGGCATATAGTTATTTACTCATTGGGCTGTAGAGCATATGGTTATTTACTAATTGGACTATAAAGCATATGGTTATTTACTCATTGGACTATAGAGCATATGGTTATTTACTAATAGGACTGTAGAGCATATAGTTATTTACTCACTGGACTGTAGAGCATATAGTTATTTACTCATTTCAATTTTAGATATTATGCGTCTAACTCCGTTTGTTGGCCACACACAAAAGTTATAATCTTTAAATGTGTTCATTACAAGTTTTAAATCGGAAAATAATGATGAATGAAAAAAATAAGAATGAATACTCAGTAAAATAGCGAGAAACTACATTCAGGACTTTAGTTTCATCTCGTGACCTGCATGGAGTCGGTAATCTATTACTTTAAGTTCGGTTGTCACTTGTTACTAATTATTATATGTGAGTTATTCAACCATGACCATGGATTGGTCATTATATTATCGTGACCGTCTGTATTATTGCCCAAATGAGTGCGACGAGATCAAACTTCCATTCAAGAAATATGTCAACGTTACTTCTTTTAAGAATAAATAAATAACTCAACTCGGGCTGCAAACAAAGTCTGTACAGACAGCCAGGAACTGTGCTTGGTCTTGGATAGTGGCCAGTTCTTGTGTGCTTGTTTGATGGGACATGACTAGAGACGCTGTTATCTGTGGCCCGTCTCAGTGCAGGACGTGGCCTTGTCGCCCCGGGGACAAACAGTGACCCTAGGGAGGGGGAGGGTACTGATGGACGGGAACCAACTAAGGTGTGGAAACCGCCCCCCAATCCTCCACACACCTCTAACC
The DNA here is from genome assembly GCA_002072015.1 of Radix auricularia. NCBI lineage: Eukaryota > Metazoa > Mollusca > Gastropoda > Lymnaeidae > Radix > Radix auricularia. The sequence goes on along the minus strand of MUZC01004758.1, from coordinate 487,914 downwards.
TTTCCTCACTATTAGTATCCGGGACGTCACGTGGTTTATCGATCAATTTTTTTTACGAAGACAAACGTCAACCTAAAAACTAAATGAAACCGTTACCAATGTCACTGCAATGTTCTCCAATTTCGCTAAACAATAATTTATGTTTACAATCATTTATGTTTATGTTTGTAACATCATTGAGTCGGCCAATAAACACCAATTCAGTTTAGTTTTCAACGAACTAACTAAGAGTTGTAAAAAGAAAAACTATAACAAACATTTATTCAATGGAGTTTAATTTAATTTAATGTGGGTATAGTCTTAACATAGTAAATGTACTCATGGTTTCCGACTTTTAGGTGAAGCCAAAACTATTTTAGTTCAAAGTAACAACTAATATTTTAGTTTAAATCCACTACGTGTAAGTTAGTTAAAAACAATTATAATTCCATTATTTGAGGTTAAATCTTTCAACAGGAAAACATTCTACGTCGCATTCACTTCCATATCGCCAACAACTGTAACGAGGACAACTGTACGGCTCCACACTGTCTGCCACACCAGAAGTTCTCACTCAACATCGTAGAGAAGGTAGGCAGACATCAGTAGTTCATTGGTTGGTGTGGGTGTGGGTGATGTGGTTGGTGTGGGTGTGGGTGTGGTTCTGGTTGGTGTGGGTGTGGTTGGCGTGGGTGTGGGTGTGGTTGGTATGGCTGTGGTTGTTGGGGGTGTGTTTGGTATGGCTGTGGTTGGTGTGGCTCTGGTGGGCGTGGTTGGTGTGGCTCTGGTGGGCGTGGTTGGTTCTGAATTCATCACTTTAAATGATCTATTTCATATCCTATTAGTTTATCCCATCTTTTCGTGTTTTTTTTTGTTACCTCTGCGATTATATTAGGGAGCACCGTTATTAAAAAATTAACTTTTAAAGAGCATGTGCTTAGCTGACCATTGGCCATTATATTCAATTGCATATCACAGCTAGTCAGTATTTTAACTTCATGGAGATTTATTAATGTTTTCATACATAGGCCCATATAAGTAGATCAAAGAAAGATAAAAGATATATAATTGTTTACGTCAATTTTTGTCTCCCCCCCCCTCCACGCACACACACAATCCCGCTATTTTTTTAAATTAATAGACTGCCCCATAAAGTTGTCTTAACATGACTGACCTATCGATTGTGAACCAACTCATCTCGCTGCGTGTGTTCGTGTACACACGCCATCGGCACTCGATGTACCTGTACGGTACTATGTCCATGAATCACCCGCCCTGATCTCCTCCGCCAATAGGGACATGAAAGGACCTTGCCTTGAGGCCCTGTCGTGGGCGAGTGATGGCTTGGGGAAGGGGGATAGTCAACAAATTATTCATCTTACCCATCATATGCACCACCACCAACCCCCACACACACGTTTCCAAGCGAAATGCCTGACATAGAAAACATGATTTAATAATTTATTGCACCGATGCGAGCTGTACCCATCTCAGACAGCATACATGTCTGTACACAGAGGCGTCACTAGGGTTGGTGTCACCCGGGGCGGTAGCTCATGGTGTCACCCCCTCATGATTTAATCCGTAGAACTCCTCCGTGTTTTCCAGTGCCAAATAATGGGAATATATAGAATTCTATGGTCTGGTGTCACCCCCCTGATGGTGTCACCCGGGGCGGCCCGCCCCCTCCGCACCCCCTAGCGACGCCACTGTCTGTACACACACACTCACACTAACACTCTCGATCTCACTAACCCTCAGATTTAATCACTCACTTACTGACGCACTCCCTCACTCTAAAATACATGTCTATCGTAGTCACGTATTCTACTTTAATTAAGTACAGACGGCTTCTAGTACAGTGCTCATGGCAACAGACTCGATTTAGACAGGAGCCAACTGAAATGCATCTTAAATTTTCCCCCAAAATTACCCTACATGTAAACAGACCTTTTTAAATCCTGTGTCGGAGATTATTTATACCTCCCAGAATGTCCTCTCTTTTGTGTGTATATAGTGCCTCACTTGAGTAAATATGACCTCTTTTTTGTTTGTATATAGTGCCTCACTTGAGTAAATATGACCTCT
>MUZC01004758.1:462038-485694 GCA_002072015.1 Radix auricularia | reverse complement strand
TGTATATAGTGCCTCACTTGAGTAAATATGACCTCTTTTTTGTGTGTATATAGTGCCTTACTTGAGTAAATATGACCTCTCTTTTGTGTGTATATAGTGCCTCAATTGAGTAAATATGACCTCTCTTTTGTGTGTATATAGTGCCTCATTTGAGTAAATATGACCTCTCGGTGTAAAAGGATATAGGTATATATATCTATGTATAATTCTTTGTTTTTTGTGTGTAGAAATTACTTTTCTGTGTATAATTTCTCTAATATATATTACCCCTGCCAGTATCACCTTTCTGTATACTAGTACATGTTACCCTATAGGAGATTTATTTTGACCCCACTACTTAGGACAGTGGTTCTTAACCTTTTGAAGTCGGGGAGCACTTTTGATCATGACAAAAATTTGGGGAGCACCAAAATCAAGGAGTAAAAAACAAAAAAACTAATACACATACGTACGACTTTTATTGAAAATAAAACATTATAATATCCAATTTTTAAAATTATAACATGACAAACAAATTTTTAATAAATATAAATTTAATAATTAAAAAAATAATATTGAGCAAAATTTAATTCAGAAAAATAAAAAGATTTAATGTGAAACCTGAGCTTGACGGTTTTTACAAATTTCAGTGATATTAGGCCTAATTTTAGAAATATCTACCCTCAATTCTTCATCCAAATTAGTAGATCTAAGTGTTACTTTTTTTTTTAGTTTTTATGTTGGTGACTATCGAGAAACCGAGTTCACACAAATATGATGTTGAAAATTGCAACAAGATTTTAAGTGCCTTCATGGAGAGAGCTGAGTATTCTTCTTGCACAAAGATCCAAAATTCCTCCAGAACCATTTCAGAAAATTGTATTTTAAGTGTACGATCCGATGATAGGTTTATTAATTCTTCTTCTTCTTGGTATGACAACTTACTATTTGATGTATCAACCGTGTCAAGGGGATTACGTATCCAGTCATATGTTTCTACGTTTATTGATGGAAAATAAAATTCAATCTTTTCTCCTAATAAAGATAAATGCTCTGTTACTGCTGAAATAATTTCGTCGGTAGTGTTATCATTAAGAGAAGGAAAGATATCTACTTTCTTTTTCTCCAACAAACGATTTTTTTTCCGAAAGGCTGTCAATTTGTCGGTCAATGTTAAAATTTTTTCTTTTCTTCCTTGAAGGCTCATATTAACACAATTTAAATAATAAAAAATATCAGCTAAATATGCCAATTTAGCACACCAAATGTCATTTTGAAGATATTTCACAAAATCATCCACATTTACATTTTGGAAAAAGGTCATCAATTCATCCTTCAGTTCTAAGAAACGACGTAACACTTTTCCTCTGGATAACCATCTCACTTCAGAATGCAAAAGCAAAGATACGTACTTGGCTTCCATAGAGATGCAAAGATTTTTAAAGACGCGTATTTTCAAAGGTCTCGATTTTATGAAGTTTACCGTATTTACAACTTTGTCTAGCACATGTTTTAATGCTACTGGTAATGTTTTGGACACCAGAGATTCTCTGTGCAAAAATAGTGAGTATATATAATATTGGCGTTTCTTTTCTTGGCGAGAGTCACAAACCCTTTTAATGAGCCTACCATTGATGGAGCACCGTCCGTACAAATTCCCACACACAACTCCCATGATATTTTGAATTGTTCGAAATAGGAAGAAATAGAATCAAAGACATCTTGTCCTGTCGACAACTATTTCGTTTTCATGAATGAAACGAACGAACCGTAATATATGAGCTTTTCCACTTATGTCAGTGGACTCGTCAATTTGCAGAGCAAAATGTCGTTTCGAAAGCTTATCGGCAACTGTTTTCTCGATATCAGTAAGTGAGTGAACATTAAATTTTGAGTTTCATAATTTAGCGGAGCACTTGCAACTACCTCGCGGAGCACTGGTGCTCCGACCGGTTAAGAACCACTGACTTAGGAGATAAACAACCGATTTGTTGTCTGCGAGTGGCAGATAAATCGATACCCGCTTTGCCTTTTTGATGGCATAACAAAAATAGACCGGAGAAGAAAAAGCACTGACAAAAATAAATCGAAGGTGTTTAAGCTGTGGTATAGTGGTATGGCTGTGGCATGGTATAGGTGTATGGCTGTGGTATGGTATAGTTGTATGGCTGTGGTATAGGTGTATGGTATAGTTGTATGGATGTGGTATGGTATAGTTGTATGGATGTGGTATAGTTGTATGGCTGTGGTATAGTGGTATGGCTGTGGTATAGTGGTATGGCTGTGGTATAGTGATATGGCTGTGGTATAGTTGTATGGCTGTGGTATGGCTGTGGTATAGTGGTATGGCTGTGGTATAGTGATATGGTATAGTGGTACGGCTGTGGTATAGTGATATGACTGTGGTATAGTTGTATGGCTGTGGTATAGTGGTATGGCTGTGGTATAGTGGTATGGCTGTGGTATAGTTGTATGGCTGTGGTATAGTGGTATGGCTGTGGTATAGTGATATGGCTGTGGTATAGTGGTATGGCTGTGGTATAGTGGTATGGCTGTGGTATAGTGATATGGCTGTGGTATAGTGATATGGTATAGTGATATGGCTGTGGTATAGTTGTATGGCTGTGGTATAGTTGTATGGCTGTGGTATAGTGATATGGCTGTGGTATAGTGATATCGCTGTGGTATAGTGGTATGGCTGTGGTATAGTGATATGGCTGTGGTATAGTTGTATGGCTGTGGTATAGTGGTATGAATGTGGTATAGTTGTACGGCTGTGGTATAGTGATATGGCTGTGGTATAGTGATATGGCTGTGGTATAGTTGTATGGCTGTGGTATAGTTGTATGGCTGTGGTATAGTGATATGGCTGTGGTATAGTGATATGGCTGTGGTATAGTGATATGGCTGTGGTATAGTGGTATGGCTGCAGTTTTTCTGGTGAGTAGGGAGATGACATTCTCATATGTACTGGGTGATACATTAATTTAGGGCTGAACCCAATAAATGTTAGGACCATTACCTTAGGGCTGTACCCAATGAATGTTAGGACCATTACCTTAGGGTTGTACCCAATGAATGTTAGGACCATTACCTTAGGGCTGTACCCAATGAATGTTAGGACCATTACCTTAGGGCTGTACCCAATGAATGTTAGGATCATTACCTTCAGTGACAGACGACGGGGACATCTGATAGCTCAGTGCAGCTGGAAATGCCTAGATACTAGATACGTGTGGATGTATCTACATCGGGATATATATTAGTAAAATCTAAGTTGATTCTTTCATGAAAATTGAACATGTTTGATTGTGTTCCCAGGTGATGTGCCCATGTGGGGCCAGCTCTGAACCGTTGACCTTCAACGAGATGGTTCATTACATTTCAGCCAAAGCTCTTGTGTAAGTCTTTGCTAAGAGTTTGTCTAAAAGATTCATCCACCACTACCTTATGACAATGGTACCCAATATACTAAATATGAAAGTGATGCTATTTTACTTGTATCAAACTTGAAGATCTCAACATGTCATTGACTTATTGTGAATGTGTCTTGTTCCTCATCCAGTTCCCAAGCCAGGTTGATGCAGGAAACTGGAGATGTCCTTCACCCTGACAGGTTTGGCCTGCTGTTGAGGAACGCTAATGCCATGGGAGACATCAGAGATTGCCCTGTGAGTCTTTGGTCCTGCCACTATTCATCACATTAAACTGTCATGCAGTGTACAGTACAGTGTTACCTAAGTGGGAGACTAATTAAAGCCCTGTATCCAGATGTACTTACCCCTTACTGTAGCAAAATAATGTTTTTGATATTGAAGGCCTATATTATAAGTTATAATAAGTCAAGTTATAAGTCTGGCGTCAAGTTATCTGTCTGGCGATGAGTTTGACAAAATCATTGTTTTCAATTTTCTTCATACAGGGAGCATGTGGCAAAAAAGTTCAGATTAGACGAACCTTGCTTAACTCCCCTGATGTTGGTAAGTTACTTTTTAAATATCTACACATATTTATGGTTTTCATGTAAATATTTTATTGTACCCTGGTCTTACATTGTTATATATTTTTTAAAATTTTATAGGAACTCTGTTTTGGAAAAGTGTTTTAAATTTTTTAATTATTATTATCTAAGTTACATCAATAATTCCTAGATAATTTTGATAGCTACCTGGGTTGTTTGAACGTAATGACTTAAGATTAACAAGCTGTGAATATTTTCTGTTTAAGTGAGTATTGGACTTGTCTGGGACTCAGACCACCCCACAGTAGAAATGACCACAGAAGTTGCCAGGAACATTGGTACGACTGTCCTCATGCAAGATGTGAGTAGCGCCTGCTCTTAATTCAGCTAACGTTAGATACTTAATGCTTTTAATCTCCAGAATGTTCTTTTGCTGACCCCAATTTTTGTTTCCTTTTTAACCTTGACCAGGTGTTTCATTCTGTGATGCAAGACTTATGCTACCTGCCCAAGTTACAGTTGGTTGGTCTTGTTTGCTACTACGGCAAACATTACTCAACGTTTGTGTTTCACAGCAAGCTGCAGGTCTGGATATACTTTGATGACGCCACTGTCAGAGAGGTGAGTGATCAGATAAGTCAGTGATTGGATGAGTCAATGATTGGATGAGTCAGTGAGCAGATGAGTCAATGATGAGTCAGTGATTAGATGAATCAGTGATCAGATGAGTCAGTCTAATTTGTGCAGACATTAAGTCAACAGTTAAATATACTTTACAAAAATAGAATTGATAAAACTAATTTCTCACATTTAGCAGAGTAGATACAGTCTAATGTTTAATACTTACCTACTACATTTAGTAAAGTTGATTTAAAAATTATGTGCTCATACTCTTACTTACTACATTTAGTAAAGTTGGTTTAAAAAATGATGTGCTCATACCCTTACTTACTACATTTAGTAAAGTTGGTTTAAAAATGATGTACTCATACTCTTACTAACTACATTTAGTAAAGTTGGTTTAAAAATGTTGTACTCATATTTGATGTACATCTTTAGATTGGACCAAGATGGGACCAGGTGGTTGATAAATGCAGTAAAGGAAGATATCAACCACTACTGTTGCTGTATGCCAACCCCAATGCCAACCCTGTTTCTGTGGAAACTGCCCCCAAAAAACGCACTATGGCTCCAGGCTATGGAATACCTGGTGAGTTGCAGAACTTTTATATTCAGTTTAAGTTTGTTTTGTTTTTCTTTCATGAATAAATTTCACATTACTCTTTGTTTTACAATATAAATATAAAAATGTGATATTGACATTAAGTCCAAGCTATAACAACACATAGTTTTAAAAAATCATTTAACATATTTTTTTATACCCAATTGTAAATAAAATCTTGTGTTTGAAAAAAAACAAAAACAACTCATGACAATACTCTTTAAATCAAACCCAAATTGTCCTGCTAAATTGTTCTGATGTTTGATCTCTTAAGTTTTTTGAGAATGCCTTACACATAGTGATGTGCAATATCAGTCCAATTGGTATTTTTCTCCTCATGTTAGTTATGAAGGGTTTTAATACTGTAGCTCTTGTGAGCAGTGATATTCTATGGATGGGAATTCTTCTTGGGTGTGGGTGGAGCTTATGGCAGGCTAGGTGTGGGTGGAGCTTATGGCAGGCTGGGTGTGGGTGGAGCTTATGGCAGGCAGGCTGGGTTTGATTTCACTCTTGCTTAGTTTGCCCATGAGTTTGATTTCTTGCACTGTTGTCTCCATGAGTCATTTCAACATCACATGATATCATTCTGACTGAAATTTTTTTTAAAAACTGACCTCTTCTGTGAAACTATTTGTGAAAACCCTGACAATTAAAAAGCATTAAATTAGAATACAAATATAGAATCAGAATAGATGTGGATGACAATCAGTAACGAATCTCTTTCAAAAAACTTGTTCAGGTGGTCCAGAAGAGGAGGGTGCTTTAGACAGAACGCATGAAAGCATTTCAAGCCAACATTCATCACAGAGATCACGCACTCCCAACCCTGAGTTGTCCCGGCAGCCACCAGACCCGTTATTCTGTCAGAGATCTTCTTCTATCACCCCAAACACTTTTGACATGGCCAGGGAGGACAAACCATTCGATCACACCAGGCAGCAGAGTTTCATCTCAGCCATATCAAAGGCAGACAACAAACCAAGACATCCCCTCAGGTATGGAGGCCAGGCCAGCAGTGGGGGAGGTTTACCTGGGCCAATGACCCCATTCACTGATGGCCTAGAGCCAGGCAAAGCCCCGTCAGCTCCACAGAATGAGAACTACTCTGACTACACTTTGTCCACCAGTGACCAGTACAGGAGACCAAACCTGGCAGGATTTGAACCAGCACAACTTCCCCTGACCCCCAACTTGAAGGGTTACAACGATGCCCAAAGAAAGGAAAGTTTCAAAAAAGGTAAAGAGTCCATGAGAGCTGATGTTGTGAGGTATCAGGTCGATGCCGTCCGGCCACAGAGCGCAGTTTCCCCACATAACTACCAAACAACTAACAACTACCAACCTTATCAAAGCCAGGGCCCCAATTACCAGAATCTTAGCTATGATACGGTTCAAGGGGGCAAACCAGGGGCCCCTGTCACCTTCTACCCAGGCAGTGCACATACAAGGCAGAGATCGTTATCCCAAGGGGGTGATGAAGCCTACGCCTCTGAAACATACGGTTATGACAGCCACCCACAGCACACCATAGTCAAACCAATGGTCAACTCACAGACTTATGACCAGATGGACACTGTCTCACAATCTCACACCGCAGTCGAGTCAGGTTTAGCAACTCTGCCTAGGACTAAGAAGGAACAGATCTCCACGTATTCCACTCAGAATTCATTCCCTGTCCACGATGGAGTCAACAGATCAAATCCAAGTTCCCTTCAAGATCAACGTGTGAACCATAACCCAATCGGTCTACCACCAGCCGGTCCAGGTAGATTAGACCCTAAATCACCTGATCAGGACAAAAAATCTAAAAAGCTCAAGAAAACAGACAAGAAAAAGTCAAAACATGACTCCACAAAATCTCTTGTTGAGAGTAACTACAAGCCGCCACTTGCTCCCTACACTAGCGTAGACAGTACAAGGAGACCAGAGGAATACAAAGATGAAAAAGTTGTCTACATTGACCGTAGGATGGTAGAGAAGATCCTGAACCACCAAGGTCTGCAGCGGCAGCCATCCACTCACAGTACCAACAGCCAGTGCAGCTCGTCTAGCATAGAATCAGACAGCATCATGGGAAGACTGATAGCATCACGTCACAGCGACGGAAGTGTCAACACAGATGTTTCTTTTGACACCGTCTCCCTGGGTTCACACAAGGACTCTGGCTATGGGAGCAGTGACCGGAACAGTTCCAGTTCAACAGGAAGTGGGACCATTGACCCACATATTCAGTACTTCTTGAGTAAGAGCATGGTGGTCCCAAGGAACCTCAACCCTTCGGTAAGCATGTCCTAAAATACAAAAATATTGATGATTTTATTATTTCTGGTTTTAAGTTTAAGCATAATTTAATTTCTCTCTATTTATGGATTGGTTAAGTTCTCTGCAGGGATAAGTGTATTTTGTATCCATCTCTCTTACCCATCCTTAAAGTCACCAACCATTCTTGCATCTATGTTTTCAGTTCATGCATCCTCCATCGGTCAGTGAGTTTACTGCCGTTAATCCTCCCGCCCATTCAATGGCCAGTAGGTCATCAGAAGGGCCACTGAAAGATTTGAGTGGTCTGACCAATGAAGAGATGAGCAGGCACATTTATGAAACTTTGACGCAGAGAAAGGTATTTATAATTGTCCAACCCAATGATATTTATATTTGTCCAACCCAATGACATTTATAATTGTCCAACCCAATGACATTTATATTTGTCCAACCCAATGACATATGACATTTATAATTGTCCAACCCAATGACATTTATATTTGTCCAACCCAATGACATTTATAATTGTCCAACCCAATGACATTTATAATTGTCCAACCCAATGACATTTATAATAGTCCAACCCAGTGACATTTATAATTGTTCAACCCAATGACATTTATAATTGACCAACCCAATGACATTAGTTTGACACAGAAAGGTATTTAAAATTGACCAACCCAATGACATTTGTTTTACACAGAGAAAGGTATTTATAATTGACCAACCCAATGATATTTATTTCAAAATTTATGTTGATTCATTTTTCAACCATAATTATCACACAATTCAGTAGGCATCTGTAGCATCAATGTTTGAACAAAAACAATGTGCCTATTATTTGCCCTGGGTTTGTTCAAAAAGAAAAAGCCCTAAATTCAGTAAATTGTACCAGGTGATGCACCCAATAAAGGAAAGCAGCCAAGAAGACATTCTCAAGGTCCTTCCAAAAGAAGAAACCCTAAGAGACAGCTGCACTGAACTTGTTGGGAAAGAGGGGAGGCCACCACCTATTCCACCAAAAAGTAAATAACAAACATAAGTTCAAAGTTTTACATAGAATATTTTTGGAATGTCACATTTTAAATCTGAATCTTGTGTCTTATGTTTTAATTTTAATTTCTCATTTTTATTTTTATTATTATCATTATTATTCATTTTCTCAGATTTTGCAGCCTTCCAAGTTTCGAAGTCAGCTCACCAAAGAGAACCTTCTATTGACAGTTTGGATAAAAATGGTATGAAAAGAATTTATCTCCCAGTCACAGAATGAGGAAATTAGCTGAATAAAAAATTTAATGAAATTATTTTTTAATACAAATTAAGTAGCTTGTATTAATGAATATTGCCAAGAAATGATACAACAAAATTACTGTGGCTATCTATTTTTGCTACTCAAAATGCTGGAATCATGTAATTTTATTATATTGTGCTTTATATATTGTCTAGTAATAACGAGACACCAATGGGTGAAATGTTACTGAAAAAATATATCTTTTCCCCCAGAGGTGAAAAACGACTATTTTATTTCGATGTGTGAGAAGGCTGATGAGTTGATGGATAGGTGCATTTTGGCCGAGACTCAGGAGGACCTAAATTCTGCCCTGTGTTTTTGTGACAGTGCTCTAGGTAATACTTGACATATGTTTGTGACAGTGCTCTAGGTAATACTTGACATATGTTTATGACAGTGCTCTAGGTAATACTTGACATATGTTTGTGACAGTGCTTTAGGTAATACTTGACATATGTAACCATTGGGATTCATTTATAGTAATTATAATTTAGGTATGCAAAAGATATTTTGTTTCTGTGATGGTGCTCCTGATTTTTCTTTTGAATAGTTGACCATCTTTTGTTTTAAAACTAAAATGTATTTCCTATTTGCTTTCTGTGGCACAGGATGTTTGAAAGAGGCCATGAATCAAACAGATATTTCCAATAAAGCCTTGGTTTATGCCCAAAAGAAACACAACTCCTGTCTCTTAAAGTCCCGGAGTCTTTTCAAAAGAACTACTTCTGAAGGAGGAAAAAGGTGTGAACTTGTATATTTATCTTGACTTTTACAAAGGATTAAAAAAAATTAGCAGCTATGTTTGAATTTGCAACAGCATTAGTTTATTATAATAAAAAGGTTCTGTATTCAAAGGTTGGCTAACAGTTACTAACACCCATTTTATCTACAATTTTTTTATGCCATTCTAATTTTGTGTCTCAAATAATTACTCATCACCTTTGTCCATTTCTTAGGGCCAGCATCACCAGCTCTGATTCTGATAACAGCGATAAAGCGATTCGGAGGGTTGCTTCAAAAGAACGGCTGCTTGGACCCGCTAAGGGAACAGCTCGGGTGGGACAACAGGTTCGAAACTCTCAAGGTCAGAGTCGCCAACCACAACAGAGCTCAACTAGGATTTCGCCGCTGCCCACTTCACAAGTTCCTCCTATTGTTGGTGTATCCAACCAGAAAGATGAACAGGCCATTCGTCCTCAGTATCAGCAATACCCTACTTCTGCCTCACCTGTCACAGCCGCACAAGTTCCTGGCGATCACAGACCAGTTTCTCATGTGTCCCGTTTTGCTGCTACTGAGAAGGCCGACTCAGAGCAAAGCCACTCCAGATCTAGCAGCAATACTTCCATCAGATCATCAGCATCTGTGCCCTGTTCACTGGCCCAGACACAAGCACCACATGCAGTAGCTACAAGCAAATCTCAGACGAGCCCTCCCTCGGTGGTACCACTGGACTCCTACGGTACACAGCCCAGAAACAGAAAACCTAGAAGGACATCTGATCCCACCTCAAACTCTGAAGTTTACCAGATGTATCTTAACAGACAGAAAACAGTACAGGGCAGCAGTGGTTCTCACAACAGGGAATCAGACATAAATAGAGGTGATGGCACTGGGAATATAAGTTATTCTGAAAACTCTGAAAATGCGGGACCAAGGCAAAAATTCAATCCATTGAACATGGGACATGCTACTTCTCAAATCATAACAGCAACCACAGATTTCCGCGGTCCGATGTTAGAGACAAAGCCAGGGTCTAAATATAATTATGAAAATGCAGGTCAAAGAGGCAGCACGAGCAGCTGTGGTAGCAGTTCATCCAACCAATCCTCGACACATTTTAATCATTCTAAAGACTCTCAGCCAAGTGGCCAACCGTTAACGTTATCTTCTAGTGTTCAAGGCCCACAACCTAGTCAAACAGGTGTTCAGCAATCTCAGCAGCCATCGTATCAGTCATCTAGCACGCATGTAACTCACCAGATTCAACCCATCTATACCCAAAATTCTCAAGTCATCGATGCCAGGCAGAACCAGACTGTCTCAGGCTATAACCAGCCTCTGCCTGGACACAGACCAGTCATTTCTCATCATCTCAATCAGAGGGGGGCGACTCTCACCGGCTTACAATCTGGTGGACAAAGTTACCCACAACAAACTTTTAACACTCAGGCACAATCAAGAAGTGCTGGTCGCATTTCTCCCATTGAGAGTCAGTCCCATAAAAACTATAATCAATTAAATGTTACTGGGTCCATCAGTGGGTCTCAATCCTCATCTGGTGGAAACATTCAAGCAAGTCTCACCACTCTAGGGAAAGGGGTTCAGAATCTCAACATTTCCAAGAATGGTCCTCCTCCCCCACCCCCTACAAGGACAACATCCAATCCAGGGTTTCAACCAGTCCACCATCAGTTGTACAGTCATCAAGAAGAGACCGGTGGAAACCTGCCATCACAGCCACGAAGTGTGGCAAGGGTCACCCCCAACAGTCACATCAGCCAGAACTCAGATAAACGCTATGGGGCTGGTCCCCCCCTTCCCCCCTACAGGCAGACCAGTGGGCAGGTCGCTGGCTCTCAGGGTCTAAAACATGCCACTAGCAGCACTGCGTTGAATTACCTCCCCATGCCTCGTCCACTAGAACGTTGCTCCTCACAGCCAGACTGTCAGAACCTCATTGAACCCAACACCAACCAGAAACTCAGAGCAGGTAAATCATCATTACTAACACTTTCTCTCTTCATTAACTTAGCTTCCCCCAAAATCTTTTTTTTAAAGCATGTTTTTTTTTATAACACAAATGTTTCCTGTGTAATCTTCAAATGTGTTTACTACAAGCATGTACCTTACCATAATATATTATTACTCAGTAGAGAAAACAAAAAGGTTTATTTTATTTTAGACATCTTTAAATTGGATCTCTTTTACAGTCATCAACCCTAATAATTAAATATAACATACCATAATATAGATTATTTTTCCCCTTTAAATTTACATGTATGTTTTTTTTAAATACTTTAACAGTTTTTTTAATGAGCATCACCAATTTTTTCATTTCGTTTGTATCATTCATTCTCAAGTTATTTATTAAGTTATAGCTATATTCTCCATGCATTTCTCAATTAAAGAGAAATTTTCTAATAAAAATAACACTTTAAGTTCTTCAATTTCCCAGCATGATAACAGATGATAATGATATCAACAAATCTAAACACAAATTTTAGTAAGTTACTTTAAACATAAAGCAAGTATAACTTTGTTAATTCTAAGTTAGTAACGTCTGGTATTTATCTTGCTATCGCAGATTTCTTGCCTTCCCCTTTTGCTACCAGCCACCCACCAAGTAACTCTAGTACTGTCACAGTAAGTATTACTGTTTGCATCATTGGAAAGGATTGTTAAACCAAGTAAAGGGATATGGAAATGGTTTTATATGTGTATTGGGCATTGAAATTTTCCTGCTTTTTTTTTCTTTAAATAAAAAATATTAAAGAAATGTTAATTATATTGAAATTTATAATTAAAAGTGTTAAAGTATTTAAGTTTTCCCTGGATCATCTTTGCTAAAGAAAAATCAGCTGTTAACAAGGGATAATTGCAAACAGAAGATAATTTTTCTTCTCTCTGAGTATCCCCTGTCTTGCTATAATGCTTGCGGCATGCAGTACTAATAACTAACATTAACTGTCATAGGCAAAACCATTAACAATTTTTTAAATCAACCTAACCACCATATTTATAATATTACATACACATTTATATTATCTTGAGTAGCAAAACAATCCAGCTCCACTACTTTTTTAACATTAAACAAGTTGGATCTATTAACAATAACAATTTTGTCAAGTCAATTCCAATGATCCCACTAAGGTTAATTGGGCATAATATAATTTTTTTTAAAACTCATGTTCACAGTTGCACAGAATGAATTTGTTGTGCTAAATTGTTGATCCCACAAACACAGATATTATTTCTTCATTATCAACATTTACTAAACAGTTGAGACCTTAATCAGTTTAAAAAGGACATTGTTCACTTTCAACAAAACATATAGCCACTAACTGTATTAATGCCTTCAACTATTTACTACCTAGCAACATTAGTTTTATTATGATTTTGATATTTCATGTAATAAATTAATATTAACTACCCATTCCATTTTTTGCTTAATGCAGGAATAGTTTTTTCACATTTCATACAATACATAAATTAATTGTCCAATCATACTTGAAAGCTTAAGTGTTAATGTGTTGCTCTATTGAATTTGAGGACTTGAATATCTTACCATGACAATATATAACAGCTAAAATTAACCAAATACGCTTACATCCAGTTCATGCAACTCTAACTCTAAGCAAAACTTAGCAGGAACACATCCTTATTTACGTAGACAAGAAATGTATTTATATGTTTCTAAAAATGTCATTAATGTATTTAATTTTAAAATATAAATTTATAAATTCTAATTTTCTTAAGTTTTTTTTAAAAACTAGAACTAATGTTAATAGTAATAGTATTATGTCTATTTACCTGCTATTAATTTCAAGTATTCCTAACTCTCAGCTAAGTTTTTAAAAAAATTATTTTTAGATATATTATACATTTAATTATTAATTTACTTAATTGATTTGATGTACACATCTGCAAATGTTGCCACCTTCCCTGAACAACATTACCACCATTATTATGGTATTAGGTACATGATCATTTCTTACTACTTTTCTAACAAATTTCTCTCTTGCCTTTCAGAAACTAGATCAAGCTCAGAATACAGGAATAATAAAGAATTCTATGCATATTTCTGAGTCATTGATGGAAGACCAATTGCCACAACAAAGTGTTCGAGCCCTGGCGTCGCAGTTTGACAAACAAACCGAGAAGCCGACCATTAAACCCAAACCTAAGAACTTAAATAGAAACCGCAGCAAGTCTGAGTCGGGCAGCAAGTCTGATTCCAGCAGCAAGAAGCCAAAATCTGTTTTGAAGAGTAAAAAAAATAAAAGCAAAGCCCCTAGAAAGTCTGTGACATTTGCCGACCATATCTCTGATCTGGCAGGTGGATACGAGTCGGCTGCCGAGTTGACAAGCTTCTCGTCTAGAGCGTTTGAGATGGACAGGGCCTACTTCAGTGATGATGACCACACAGGAGCCAAGTCTGATAACGACATCGATGATGTGGAGGACAGCAGCAACAGCGATGATCTCTCTTTGGTCAGGGAGGAACTGGCCTGTCAGCTGTGTCGTAAACGAGAGATTGAGCCGGGCAAGGGCTACTGCAACAAATGTGCATTTTACATGAGTCGACTAGTGTCATCCAAGTAATGCCAGGACAGAAATAGTCATCAGTAACTTTGACAGGGGGTCACATCAGTTTAAAACAAAAATCTATTCATACTTAATGAACAGACAAAACTTTTGTAGTCAGGAGAGACATCTATGCTTTTAGCTTAAATTGAACATTGATAAAAAGCATCAAATGTAAGATTCTACTGGGTGGAGGTGGGGTAGTTATATTGAAGTCATTGTGACTCATCTTTCTTTTTCCTTTAGCTCATGAAGGAAAACATTAAAATTTACTATGTGGATGTTATAACTTCCAAAAGTTAACAAGTAAGGCAAAAATACTAAAAATAAATTGTTGTGTTTTAAAAGTTAAAGTAAAGCATTTAAATTAACTTTTTTGTACTGCCAAATGCTGTCAGTATTTGATATCTGGACTTGTTATACAATAATCCAGATTTGTTCTTGTGAGCCTATCGCTGAATATTCAGTGGCTGCCAGTTTTGTGATTGTGGGAAATGTGGTTAAAACTTATTGTAAATATGTAAATAATTTCTTGTCCAATCTATATTCATCACATTCCATTATACATAAATTTTTAATACATACTTAATACAAAAATTATTTACATTTTCAATAAATTTTTCAATAAAATGTACAGGAAAATAAAATATTTTAAAAATTGATTTTTATCATCATTGTACTTGTGCCATAGCTAGTCCTATATTTCTGAAATATGCAATTGTACTCTCATGACATTCCATAAGGCTGGACCAAATTTATCTATTTCTATTGTGTGAGATCTATACTATACTTTGTTGCGTTCCAATAGTGGAATAATTCATAACTTTTCCTTTCACTTATGATATTAATTGTAGAATTTGTAGAGATATTGTAGAAAAGGAATTGTTTTATTTATGTTATGACTTTCTGGTTTAAATGAAGTATTGGGAGAAGAAACTATAAATTATAAAGAAGAAATTTGCAACAACAAATGCAACAGTCAAAAATTGATCCCGGATTTTTAAAGTTGGTCTTAATGACATTCCATTTTTATGCAATTTCTTGCCAGGTTTTTTAAACATATTTTGTATCATATAGAGCAAGCAGCATTTTCATAATTATAGAGGTCTTTAATACAATAAGTTTTAAATTAACTTAAAGAAGGAAAAAAATAGATTTAAAAAAATTAGATTTATTTTAAGTGTTATATGAGTCAAGTTTGATTTTTATTGGAAGTGATGTTTCCATATTTAAAGTTTGGCTTCAAGTTCAAGATTTATGAAACGATTCATTGACTTACGGCAAACCCTCCAACTAAACATACCTGTAAAATTTGGTCAAGTTGTAAGTTATTGATTTTATTGAGTCCATCATATTATGTGCCTTACTGTATCCCAACATTCCTGGATGGTTTTTAACACCGCTACCAATTTTTAACTTGTTCACTATTATAAGGAATTTTATATTTTCTTTTTGGATTTAATTAAAGCTCAACTGTTTTCTTGGTGAAAAGTTATCAGTAAGATGTTTTATGCACACACAACTCTTGTATAACAAAATCATCATCTGATACATTTGGTAAAATCTATCATAATCTATTTGATGCTGTGTACATAATTAGTTTGTTAAGGTTTTAAATTTCATTCCATTCTTATTGTTGGCTTTGTTTCATGTCACTAGAGCAAGTCATGTTTTGGCAGCATTACCAGAAAACCCAGATGTTTAAGGTGTTGAGCACTGTGTACTGTGTGACTAGATGGTCATGACAATACACTCTGGAATCATTCATTGTGTTGTTTGACAAAGCTTATGATGAAATTGTGACAATAAAAGAAAACAATTTGAAACAAGTTGTATTTTGTCATTTAATAATCTTTTCAATGTTCCTAATATTTTCAATGGAGCAATGTTTGCTAGATTTTCAAATGCAATAGTCTTAAAATAAAATTTATCATCCTTGAAAATTTGAACCAAACTTCCTCACAAATGTTGACAGAGATATGAAAAGGGAACTTTAATTATAAGTTATGTGCAATTTCATGCACAGAATATTAACTTAGTTGTATTAAAAATGTACAAGTACAAAGTAATGACTGGTTGGGAGGTTACAAAATCTAGAGTGGGAAGTTTAAGCATCACAAATTATTCCAAAAAGACTTGTTCAAAATAAATATTCATCACTTTTTAATTTCCATTCAATGTCATAGAGCTAAAGAAAACATATTTATTATGATAAATTGGAAAACTATGAAAGTAATTTAAAAGATTTAGCTTCATATTCATCAGAGTATTTAGTTTATTTACATGAACAAATACATTCAGTATAAAGAAGTGAGCAAAAATCTAGGCAGCAGAAAATAATCTCACTTGTATAGACTGAGTTTATAACAGATTGCTGTGGTTTATCCTGGAGATTTCACCCCAATCACAGAATAAGCACATATCACTTGTCCTTTAGCTATACTTACTTCTATGTTTTAAATGGCATTTCCAAGAGACTTAGGGATTGGAAAAATTGGTATAAAATTTTCCGTAAGGATCCATTTCACCCAGATTTTATGTCTTTTTATTGAGTTTTTCTTCAACCTTTTGAAATTCTTTCTCTGAAATGGCATCAACCTCATCGGTGACCTGTAGAAGCAAAAAATGAGAGATGACTCATCTTCTTTTAATAGAATTTCATTGACACCACTCACCTTTTTAAACTCAAACTGTCACTTTCATTGAAAATTTTTTTTTTTATAAACATATTTTTATCTGGTTTAAAATATTTCAACATGTTTTTTCACAAAAATTAGATTAGTCGTGTATTTAACTCATTCGCTACTAAGCGTGA
This sequence comes from Radix auricularia, assembly GCA_002072015.1. Taxonomy (NCBI): domain Eukaryota; kingdom Metazoa; phylum Mollusca; class Gastropoda; family Lymnaeidae; genus Radix; species Radix auricularia. Next base: position 468,854 of record MUZC01004758.1, on the reverse strand, counting down.
AAACCAAAACACCCTCTGAAAGGGAAATTACTCTCAAGAACATGCACCTTCATGGTAAATAAAAATATTTTTAAACACCTAAATGAAAATTTAAAAAAACAAAACACACACACCAAAACAACAGAAAAATGGATGAGCTTTTAAAAAATGTATAGGTTGATGCACTTTTATTCACAAATATATTTTATATAAATCTGAAAAAGTGTTTTTTGAAAATTAACATCACCGTTTTTGAGCATCGGCCTCCGTTGTCGGTCACTTTTTATTGTTTTATTGTCTCATGAAACTTTGAGAAACATCCACTGACAAATTAAATTTTGTCGTTGGTTATTTGATTCTAATCATGATGTTGATGTAGAGGAATTTAAAGATATCCTTATTAGTAACCTCCTTCCACTGGGTGTCTTTCTGGCTGTTTGCTGGGTACAGCGTATCTGTTTGTTTCAGCAATTAACAACTCTATTATAACATTTTATAGCTTGTCTGTAACACTGTTCAAACTGTCTGACCAAGATTCAGAGACAGTGTCTCCTTCATCACTCTCGTTAGCTTGATTCTGATCAGTTATTTATTATCAGTATCACTCACAAAGTCTATTGCATTTGGGTCTGATTCCTCCTAATTGTTTGAGTTATTACCTGTTGCATAATTAGACGTTGAAGCAGCAATTAAAGAGTCAAGAAAATTAAAGGCCATTGCATAAAAATATCCAGAAACCACACGTTCAAATTTCACCAAATGGAGTCTGACTTCTAAGCCACACAACTTTTGAAACGTAAATAATATAAACACCAGTTTTTTAAAAAGAAATCAGCGATGTTTCTACTTTTCAAAAAGGGGAGAGCTATTGAAGGCTATTTGCACGGTAACTATGCTTCTCATGAGGACGCGTGATGTATGAGCGTTGCTAGGCATCATGTCACATTCAGGCGCATTGGTATCAAATGGGTTAGTTTATCTAATTTGAATCAAAGCAAGGGAAATAATTAAAATATAACTTGTCTAAACGATGAGAATACAACCAAACCTGTTCTACTGCTTGCACTTCTGGAATATAAAACTGGAACATGTTCTGGACACCATGTTTCAGGGTAACAATGGAACTGGGACAGCTGCTGCATGAGCCTTGCATTTTTAGCTTGACGACACCCTTCTCAAAACCCTGGAATATTGTTGACCCATTTTATAAAACCATGTATAAAATAATTACTCCTATTATTATATTACCTTTAGAAAAAACAACAGATAAGAAGTTTTAAAAGTTTGAATAAAATAATATATGAATTGAAACGCATCTGAGACAATATATACTTGAATGGCATTATCCTGTACAGTTTACTGACCATGTAGACAATGTCTCCTCCATCTTCCTGTACTGTTGGCCTGATCCTGGTGTCTAATAATTCTTTGATCAAGGCAACTGTTTCATCATCATCTTCATGGATTACTGGGAGAAAGAGATCAATCAAAGGAAAGATTACTGTGAGAAAGAGATCAATCAAAGGAAATATAAATGTGAGCAAGAGATCAATCAAAGGAAAGATAAATGTGAGCAAGAGATCAATCAAAGGAAAAATTACTGGGAGAAAGAGATCAACCAAAGGAAACATTACTGGGAGAAAGAGATCAATCAAAGGAAAGATTATTGGGAAAAAGAAATCAATCAAAGGAAAGATGATTATTGCCCTAAAAGAGTTCAAATAAAGCATATCATTTTTGTTCTTTCTAACTAATTTGAACTTTTAACTTCCTAAAAGTATGATAACAATTTATCATATTAAGGTGTTTTCTTTTTCAGTACACTCAAGGATTGGGTAAAGCAAGATTATTTCAAAAGTCATGAAGCTTAAATAAAAAGCCCATTGAAAAATGTTTCATATCTTTAGAAAAATTGACTACACCCTGAAGTAATCCATAGTTAAGAGAAATATCCCTCAAATGAAGAGGATGCACATTAGGAAACTATTTTTAGAACTACCTGTTTCTCCAGAGGGCTTCTTCTCATCTGTTAAAACAGGGAGGCCACTGGCAAAGAAATCCATAATCACAGCAAATATTTCTGGTTTAATCACATTCCAGTCAATATCATCATCAGCCTTTAAGTGAAGTGGAATCATTTGTAATTAGTGAGTAGAAAAATAAAACTATTTTCCAATACTTCAATTTTTTCATAAACAAAATATTTATGCTTCATCACTGGAGCATTCTACCAAAGCATCTAAATGACTATCAAAAGTTGTGAACAAATATTCCATGATAAAGGTTAAAACAGAGAACACACAAAAGCATGAGATTAGTTTTTTTTTATAATATTTAATTACTTACTTTAGTAATTGTTACAGCATCTTTGGACAAAAATACACCTTTCACACCTTCAATACGAAAGAGCATCCTAGGGAAAAAAATGTAATACTTTAGCTAACTAAGATACTTAAAGTTCATTTAAATATTAGTTTACTTTTCTCAATTGTGACATTTAATGTGATAGAAGAAAGCAAATTACAATTTTAAAAATTCATCGAAATGTGAATGATTTCAAATTTATGTGCAGGGAAATTCCTTACTTTTATTTTCCCTTAAGTTTTTTATATTAACTTATTTTTTAATTTATCAAGTCACTGAAACAATTAATTTGACATTGAAATATGTTTCTCTTTATAACTTTGAAGTCTTTTAAATTTCGTAACTTAGAATTTTACATTAATTTTAAAATAAATAAAGCATGCACAAAAAGTAACAATATTGAGAAAAATGCTTCGTCAAAGTGTAACAACTTTTTAAATTGTGCATCACTCTAAACAGACAAAGTCTTTCTTTCATGGGCAAATTCTGTTTATTTTTAAGTATATTTGTTGAAGACTTTTAAAAAATTATGAAATTTCTTCAAAATAAACTTTGAAACAGTGTTAATTTTTGCAATTTATAATCAAATCTCTCTCAATAATGATTGACCAGATGATTTCACACACAGTCTTACTTCAAACAAAAATTACAAGAGAGAGAAAATTATTGTAAACTATTTTTACTTATTTATGTGAGAAGCCTATTTCCTGCAACACCTCAGCATAAGGTGGGAAGTGGTGGTAGCTGAAGCTAAAATTTTTTTGACTAATTAAAGTATCTTGAGTTTTAATATTGTTACTTTGGCATATAAAAACAGGCACACTTATTGTTATTTCCTTTACTTTGCCAGAGGAGAACACTGTGCAGATTTGGGACTAGGAAAGTCAGATGTTCCTGATTCTAGAACCTTGACACCAGGCATGAACTTGAGACTGTTTGGGTTGGGAGTGTCTTGAGTTTGAATAAACATACTGCGGACTGTGAATTTAAATTTTATTTTAACAGTGTAAATTTGAAAGATTAGCATATTAATTTTAGATGATATGCAGTTACAATATCAGGTAAATATAATTATTAGGGCTGTTATCTATTAATTTAAATTTAATCGTTAACTTTTGAAAAATTACCTAATAATTAATCGATAATTTTGATTAAAGCTAAAAATAAGATGTATGACATCATCAAATTGAACATTTCAATATGATGTCAATGAATTAAAATTTTGTTATTAATTAAGTAAAAATAATGTTCGTTTTTTATATCATTTTTCTTATAAAAACAGCTTATTTTAAAGATTACACTTTTGTTTTCAATGGAGAAGTTTGTTTGTAAAAAAAGCAAGCTTTGTTAATTATTAATTATTTATTAATAAATCGTAAAATTGTTTTAAACATTTTCTTTAAATTTAATCGCTATTTTATCTATTAATATAATTTTAATTGATACCAATTAATCAAAACATTAATTGTTTATTTCCGCAGCCCTAATAATTATATATTTCATCTGCACATCCCTTAAAATATCGGGAATATCAGTTTTATAACCTCTCCCCTTAACCTAACATGAGAAAAAAATATGAAAAAACATGGGCCTTGGCTGGAACTGGAAAGGTTTATCTTATTCCTTTAAAACAATTTTGAACATGAGGACATTCTCAAAAAGATTAAATAAAATAAATTTTGTTCTTCAAAGATCCAAATACTCCCTTCCCCCACTTACGCATTTAAATGTATTCATTCATGATATGCTGAAAGCATTGTTGCAGTAAAAAAAAAAGCTTCACAAAGTTAACAAATGAAGTATATATTTTCTGTTTGTAATTTACTTGGAAAATGATGATTTTGATATTTTCTTAAAATTAAAGCCATGGAAGATCTTCCCGTTAGATTTAATATAATAAAAATCACTATTTAACTGTATCCTTTGAAAGGTAATTAATTTTTACAATATTACAGTTCTGCCCTAAATATTTGAAAAAAAATTAAGATAAAATTACACCTTAAAAAACAGAAAAATAACCCCTACTCCCAAAAATATCAAAAACATTATAAAAAAATTCGGACCATCATCTGAATGGTATAAATTCCTTGTGGTTTCTATACTAATAAACATTTGAAGTGTCAAGTTATAACCAAGATGAAATTATGAAATCTAAAACAAATAAAATGTTAGTAGAAAAAAGAACAACAGCATTTTTTTAAAGAATAAGTTAAAAAATGTGTACATCTTTAGAAAAAGTGTTTCTCATTTAAGTGATTTTAAGATTAAAACATATTTTATCCATGAAAATCAAGATTTTTTATTTTTTTTAAATTTATAAATAAAAGTACATCTTTTCATTTCATTTTCTATCAAACTGTTGATAAAAATATAGCTCAAAATGTGTAATTTCTAATGATAAATACATGACAATATTAAGATTGTGAATGACATATAATCTTTACATCTCTACAGTACAAACAATTTCAGTTTAAAATTATAGATAATTTGTCAATTGTCCAGGTCTTCATATTACAGACCTGTCTGGACTTGATTTGGTATAACTTTTCTGTTCAATAAATGTCCTTGCCCATTCCCTTGGAAGGAATTGTAGAGTCGATTATTATGTGAACATTGTGAAAGTCCTTGGCGACTTTTCTGTATGGAAGTAAGTCCTGGTAGGGCTTGGCTGAAATAAAAAAAAAATTTAAGTTATTGATGTTGAGATAATTTTTTATTACATTTTATGTTAAGTTAATCCAAAACTGTGTTACAGATTATCAGATTATTGTTTAAAATATTTGTATTTAATTTAATGTTTTACTGCAAATATATATATAAATTAGGGCTGTTATCAAATAATTTAAATTTAATTGTTAACTTTTGAAAAATTACAGAATAATTAATCAATAATTTTGATTAAGTTAAAAATAAGATATATGACGTCATTAAACTGAAAATTTCAAGGAAAGTAACAAAAAAAGGCAATTAACATTTTTTAAATTTAAATATAAGTAGTTCAATATACTGTCAATGAATTTAAATTTTGCTTTTATTATTTAAATTAAAAACAATGTTTAATTTTTTATATCATTTTCCTATTAAAAAGAGCTTATTTTAAAATGTACACTTTAAAAATCTTTTTTTTTTTTAATGGAGAAGTATGTACGTAAAAAAAGCAAACTACATTATTATTAATTATTAATCATTTATTAATAAATCGAAAAAATTGTTTAAAACATTTTCATTTATTTTAATCACTATTTTAAGTCTCCTGGACCAAAAAAAGTCTTCACCATAACCCAATTGTTATTCTGGTCCAATGGGTTAAGAGACCGAGACTTGACAGTGGCGATGTGAAAATGTCTGTCTCTACTTTTCCTAAACCCCATTACAGGTAAGCCTCTGGCAAACGTATCATTAATGAACAGTTTATTAAGGCTACAAACAAGATCAGGTTCATGTACGTTCAATTGGCAGTTATTAATCCTGGACAGTAGACGATAGCGTGTGTCTAACAACACAGATCGCCTACATTTGTATTCTCTGGGTGTGCTACTGCCCATGTCTTCAACCTGCATGAGCGATGATCATAACAGCAACAAAGATGGTTGACAATGTCGGTGATAAATGGCCAAAATTCAAAACAGCAAGTCTAAAGTCTGGAGTGGCGAAAAGCTTAGCTCCACTAAATCAGTAGTCGATGGTGGACATCTTAGCACAAACACAACACCAAGACTAAAAGACTTTAAAAAGACTCCCAGAATATATTTCACTAATGAGCTCGTGGCTATACGTGCCTGATAACCATGACTATGACCTCATTCTTGTTCTATTAAAATAAAATTTATATTTAACTATTTATATATTAATAATTGATTTTGAAAAGGCAAAAAAAAGTAAAATAAGAAAACTTTTTTTTTTCAAAATCAGAATTATATAATTATGGCACTGGAGTTCCTCAAATTGTTTAGTTACAAAGTTAACACTAAGTAACATAATGAGTAACACAACAGAGGATAAAATATCTAGCAATCTAGCATGTAGTCATGTAGGTTGCCAGAAAAAAAACTGAACTTTTCCTCAAATTAGGCACTTGGGTAAAAATTTCAATTTTTTTTTTTAAATATAAAAATATCATAGATGTGTAGACCACAGTAAATGATTAACAAAAATTAAAAGATGAACGTTCTAGCTCAAGTGGTTCAAAAGTTATGAATTTTTTTGTAAGACCTCACAATCACTTTTTTTAACATTGAGTTTTCCTCCACATTGTGTGCCCTTTTTTAAGCTTTTTTTCAAACGCGAATGATTTGACTGTAAACTTATATAAAATTATAATATTTGCAGGGAATATAACTTGATATGAGTTTTATAATATACAACCTCAAAAAATAAATTTATTTAAAGATAATACATGAAAACAAAATATTTTATACGACTATATTTCTCTTATAAAAAATGTAAAAACATGCTGACTCAACATTTTTAATT